>RDPX01000018.1:2711800-2729364 GCA_003991215.1 Morbakka virulenta | reverse complement strand
GCGACTTCATTCTTAATGAGCCTAAAGCATATGGTACAAAAGATTTCTCAGACACACGATGCAGCTGCTATGATAAGTGATAGAACTGTAAAGTGTCCAAGTTCAAGTTAGGGAGAAATACACCATGCTCCTTCTGCCCACTGTTATGCAGTTCGGCCAATCAAGCAAAAAATTACGTCATCTATTTCTTCAATAGAATTTTTTTTGCAAAATTAACTTTATTCTTAAACTGCTTTTCAAGGTCATCTAAAGGAAGATCTCAAATTAAATCAAATAAGAAGCCAAAAAATGGCAAGGGGCTCTTCAACAAGATTGAATTTCCAGAGCCGAAAAATAAACAGCACTGTTAAAACGAAAGAAAATTTAACTGCCTGCAAAATTTTCTACTAGAAGAACTTAAAATGTTTGGAATAATGCTTCAATATCCAAAAAGTGGCTTGAAAAGATGGCATGAAGATTCAGAGTTTCTATTTTTCCTTGATTTATTTCATCTAATCTTTCTAACTTCGATCTTTTGCTTTAACTATTTCAATCCAGAAGTTCTACCACCCTAAAAATTTCTGATGCAGTGAACACATCACTGAAGTTCTTCAGGCATTAAGAGATGAAATTGATAATCTGCAATCTGAGTACAAGACAGGCTCAAGACCTTTTTGCTTCAAAGAGATCAGCTCTGCTGCAAAGGAAGCATGTGATTTTATTTGTTTTCAATTAAGTTATTGATTTGCAGTAACTGAATACGAAATCTGACAGTTGCTCGTTTAACTATTAAATGCTGATCAAAGAAAAACTGCGAAGGCTTCTAAATGGTTTCTAGTCCCAAAGAACGATGTCTTTAAACACTAAAGAGAATAAAGACTTTTAAAAAAATGGGACATAACAGACAAAATGCACTGGCAATGCCAACAACTTGTATCAAACTTATTACAGCGCTTTGCAACACTAAAAAAACATTTGCATGAACTTTCTTTACAAGAATTGATTTAAATTGTTCTTTATGTTTTACATATGTGTGCTCTATTGTATATGTACTTTTCTCATTATTATTTTGTCATCAATGTACATCGGAGACTAACCATTGACAATTCAACACAGTTTCAAGTCTGTGTGGCCTATTCTAAATACTGCTTCATGTAATGTGCCAGCAAGAATTTTAAAAAATTGCTTAGTATAGTTGAAGATGTCAATAAACTTATACGGTACATATCAATAATCGATAACGTCATTCTTGTCACATTCTGAAACTCACAAAAGTTATCACGCGTTGCTAATGCTCCTGAGAAGCCTTTCCCGACATCAACAAATGGCTTTTTCTTTCTGTAAAGTTCCACTGTTTTTGCCTGCGATTGGCAATAAATTAGGAATCTCTTGGCTAAGCTGAACTAACCACTGAACATCCCTAAATATAGCATGGATCTTTTTATCAAACTAAAATTTATACCATCAAAACCAAGACAAAAATAACAGTTACTCTTCAAGAAAATATTTTAACTGCCCAATATTTAACTCCTTTTTAGACTTTGATTACTGAACCCAATATACAAATGATAGATGTTTACTTTCACAACCAACATCATATTTGAAATATTTGTGTAGAAAAACATTCTTTGAACTACAGTGAAATAAAACAATTATTCCATTAGTTAGGTGACCATGCGCAAATTTCTCCATGTCCCTCCTGTAAATATGATCAAAGAGGAAGGTTTTTTATTTACTTTCTCATCTGTGAAGGTTAATAAAAGTGACTCTTTGGCCTGATTAGCGCTGTGGATAATTTTTTTTATTTCATCAAGCTATTACAAATGACATATGAAACGGTGGGACCTAAATGAACTTCCTATAATTAATGAGCCTATTCTATACTTACTAATCACTTACTGTGGCACGTTTTCTGAGAGGATGACAGTTACTTTCTTTTCATTGTTTGAGAGCAAAATATTATGAAGTAACATGTTCTGAAGCCCTTTAGTGGAAATAAGTGTGTGGGAAAGGAAATATTCAGGCAAAACAATTTTTGCCTTTAAGTTAGGAAACAGTTGTGCCTGGTAACAAACTAGTAATAAACTAGTAATAAAAACTAGGTAAAAATTAAAAGGGTATTAATTCTTCTCAGAAAAATTTGAGACTTATTCTTTCGATTGTATGTCCAATGTGCAGTATTAAATTTGAATCATTGAACCAAAAGTTAAATACATGACGAAAGAAAAGTCGTCGTTATCTTGGTATCCATTTGTGTTTTTTTGTGCTATACACAATTTACATCACCAGCACATTCTTCCATGAGTCTTTCTATACATTTTAGGATGACAATCAATATAGCAAGCTAGGAATATCCTAAAATACACTAACATTTTTCTTTAAAGCTAAATTAATAGATATTGCTATCTGATGTAAATTCTGTTTGGTCAAAATTGGCTATCAAAGTCAACGAAGAACAATATGTTGTGTAGGCACGTGCAGTTACAAATGACAACCTGTTAAAATTGTACTTTAATCAATAGTTTTTCTAAATTTTCAATGGATTTTTAATAGAATAATTGCAGTGTACATTCAAACCGTCTCTGTAGAAAAACAATAATTAGAGTACAAGGCAGGTTTAAGAAGTCAGTATTTTACATATTGGGCAATTTTGACTCAAAGTGTGTATGTACAGTATGACCCCATTCCAACAAGAGCATCGAGATCAGTAGATGTCATCGTTATAAAAGCGAGATCATCCGTATTCGAGATTAAAAAATTAGTGTTAAAATTGACCTAATGTTGATCTGACAGCTAAAACCCTTTCAATTTTCCCCCTACCTGACCTAGCCTTTTTAGGTGTACCTTCTGGGGGTAATATACCTTAAAAATAAAGAATGCCGCTATTAAACTGTATTAACTGTACGCTTTTAAGAAATATAAAGAATTATTAAACCCATTAAAGGATATAAGGAATCTTCATTTACAGGGTCCAGACCGAACTAGACATTTTGTTCGGCAATGTAAGTCAATCTAGACATTAAGCTTGTGTGTGGATAGACAATATTTCGACTTGCTAAACTCAGTAATAACAAGGTGGGTCAAGATTGCCATGGTCACAGGTAGTGTTTTGTTGCTTGACACAATGCATGTATTGTATTCAGCTGCATAAGAAAATAAAAACGAAAAATATATTTCAAAATAAACCATTCTGATTGCGAAACAGTCTTGAATTGGGGGTAGCAACTTTCAGCCCAAGACAAGAAATATGTAACAGCATTATTTCAGCAGAAGTAAATAACAATGCTCGGAAAAATACAGGGGTGAGTTGTGTGAGTAGAACTGCTAACACACAGCAAGGGACTTCTAATCTTGTTTGCTTTTTCCCACTGCCATAAAATAAATAGATTTTAACATTTTCATTCGAAAGAACTCGATATGAAATCTTATTGCACCCAAAAATTCTTAGTGATGATGAGCCCCACTTGTCCCATTGGACCAGCTACCACCACTGTTGCTATTGTTTCTATTACAAGTTGGCCTTCTTCAACGGGGCCGCAACAATTTTATTGAGTGTGGCAAAATAAGGCCATATTGTTTCTTCTATCTCTCTGCAGAGCCCTGTAGCTGATTCGTAGCGTTTACATTGTGCCAAACTGCTTTAATCCTAGCGTTTCTTATTACTTCCTTTTTGCTGATTTTCAAATAATTGACAATTGCATTCACCTACACAATAATCTGTTGGCCTCTAACTCTCTTTTCGACCTTTCGTTTTGACCATTAAACCGTCCGTAGTGTTCCTTTTTCATTGTGTGGCCAAAGAATTGCATCTGTCGTTTGTAAATGTTATTCATTAGTATTCTTCCTGTTCCTGCTATCATTAGTACTTCCTCATTTAAGATCCTTTTGCCCAAGATATACAAATCATTTTTCTCGGAAATCACATTTCTGCTGCCTCAAGTTTCTTAGTAATTTTATACTTAATAGTATATCTAGCATGTTTACCGAAGTAGTCTTGTTTCTACATTTTTTTACCTATTGTTAGAACAGTTATAGTGTTCACAAAGACGGTCTTGGCTATTTAAATTCTTGTTTTGATTTCCCTGCTTCATTTTATATTTGGTGTCACGATGCTCCTAAGATAAAAGAAGTTGTTTACTTTTGTTATAATTTCTCCTTAGTTAGTTAAATAAAAAATTTTTTAGGAGGGATTGATATTGCGCTCTTGGAACCCATGAGCAAGTTATCTGTCTGTTACTTCACAGAGGCATTCTCTTTTCCTGTTGTGACAGTGTTTGTTAGGTGTTTCTATTTCTCTTCTGGTCCCACTAATATAACAGTGTCGTCCTTTATCTAAAATTCGTAACGTCTACACCCCTGACCTTCACTTCTTTTTGCTCGTCAATATTTCACATGATCAGTTCCATGCAAACTTCAAATAGATCAGGAGATCCAACACATCCTTGCCTCATCCCTTTTTTATTTCAACAAATTCACTAATATCGTTACTTACTCTGAGTGCTATCAGCTGGTCCCAAGATAGGTTCTTCAGTATTTCAACACCCTTGCTATTTATGTATTGACTTCCAAGCAGTTAAATTTGAGGCTCGTGTTTCACTTTGTAGAAAGCCTTCACACAATCAATGGAAAAGGCCCAAACAATTGTTTTAACTTAACCTGCATTTCTGTTACCATTCTGACCACAAAGATTGCGTTCCTCGTGTCTTAGTACGACATACAGCTATATTGTACTCCATTTTCTTTGCATCTTCTTCTTCCTTTCACTTTCTTTAAGAAAAATTTTGGGCTATTTTAAGTAATGTGACTCATCAAGGTGATCTGTTAAGTTCGCTTTACCTTTAGCAAGTCAATGAAGATCGGTTTATAAAAGTCTCTTGTGAAGCTTCCATCTTCATAAATTCTTTTACCGGGTGTTTTGGAAGTTTTCTTGTAGTGGATGTACTTCCACTTCCAGTAAAGGAAGATTCTCTTTGGCTTTGCTAATTAATGGTTCACCTCTCCTAGTATCTTTAAATAGTTCTTCTGATTTATTCCTGTCAGCTTTTCTACTACTACTACTACTACTACTACTACTACTACTACTACTACTACTACTACTACTACTGNAAGTAATGTGACTCATCAAGGTGATCTGTTAAGTTCGCTTTACCTTTAGCAAGGCAATGAAGATCGGTTTATAAAAGTCTCTTGTGAAGCTTCCATCTTCATAAATTCTTTTACCGGGTGTTTTGGAAGTTTTCTTGTAGTGGATTTACTTCCACTTCCAGTAAAGGAAGATTCTCTTTGGCTTTTCTAATTAATGGTTCACCTCTCCTAGTATCTTTAAATAGTTCTTCTGATTTATTCCTGTCAGCTTTTCTACTACTACTACTACAGACATTGTTACTGCTTCACTCATACTAATACTATTTTTATCACTATAATTTATACTATTACCATAATAACATACACTGCCATGACTATTGCCACTATCATTACCACTTCTAAAAAAATAATGAGCTTTGCAGGAGGCGACAGTTTTTATCTCAAATGCTACAATGTGTTAAATGATCCCTTTTCTTTGCAGCAATACTTAAAACGAATCCAAAAATTGAGTAAAAGTGGCTTATCGATTTTTTGATGCAAAATAGTATTTTCCAAAGATTTATTATTGTCTGGAGTAAATAAACTCAGAAAAGGATACTACTTCTGGTTCTCACAAGGTCCCTGTCTGGTCTTGTTTTTCCAATGGACTTTATTTTTAAACTATTGGCAGATGGAGTATAATTGTTCGCTATGGATTCACTTGGCGTCCTATGATGAGCTATCTCTTTGAATGGAGCGGCCTTAGTCCAAGAACCACCTTTCATTATTGGTGGGTACTGACTATGTTTGAGGACAATCTAGCATAAAGAAATACAAGAAACCTCTCTTGAGAAGCAAGGAAGGTCTGGTCTATGTGAAGAATTGTCAAAAATACAAAAACATTGGGCCAACAGTAGATGATCTAAGATTTTGATTACCATTAGTTTTAGTACCAAAAGAAATTTAAATGCAGTATCTTACCATTAGTTCTAGTGAAGTTAGTACTGATACAAAACGTTTATATTATAGTGATTTCACAACCAAATTAGAAGAATCTTGTTGTAAGGACCCCTGCCATTCATACGCTCCTGTAAAAGTGATCTAAACATATAAAAACATTATTTCCTCCCAGGAATACTCGCTTCAGATTTTCCTTCACACGTCTCCAAATAAAGAAAACATCGTTATTGAATCTCATTGAAAACACTAACTTTTCCACTGAAGTGTCTAAAAGCCGCTCCTCCGACCTATTCATATAAAAAATATCGTGGACCAAAGGAAATTTTGTGACAATTGCTGTCCAGAAAATTTGCCTATAACTCTTACCATTAAACTTAGATAGTTTTTATAAAGAATAACGGAAGCCGACCCAACCATGGTGCCAGCAATAACTCCCGATTCAATCCACCTACCCAATACTTTCCTCGGGATTCGAGACCGCCCCTGTGGGGTATACTGGAATGAAATTCAACTACACCAACAGTGCAAAGCTCCCTCCTCTATGTTACATAACTTATCGAGTCCAGCTAAAAATGGTTAGTATCTTTAGCATAACACCTAGTGAGTATAATAGTAAGTGTACATATATTACATGTATTTACATGTACTTGGGCAGATATACCCTACGTTACATACATGATAATTTTACATCTTGTTACCTGATATAAATCAGACTGCATTGTACAGTTTGAAGGAAGCGGAGGAAGACCAGGTAGCTCCTTTGTTTTGGAACAGCTGTAAACCGGATCATTAGTGGCCTAAAAATGATACAAACTCTAATTAAAGCCTGAAGTAGTAACTGCAAGCTAAAGGTACTGACCACAGGAAATCAATAATTTGAAAAAACACACATTTAACAATTCAACTACCAGGTCATTTAGGTTCAGTCTATGAAAGTTATTCAAAAATATTTTTTAGAAACAGAACGCAGTTATTTTTATTAGCTCTTATCCAATAAAGTGAGAATAGATAGTTCACATGGTTATTTAGGTGCAGTGAAGACCACGCCTAGCTTTTTTCTGTGAAAAGTGGCAAACTATCAGGTTTGTGCATTATTTTGAACAAAAAATTAAGAAAGAAATAGAAGCCACCGGCAGAAGTATGAAATTTAATCCTCTAAATTAATAATCCTCAGTTCTTAAGTGACTTCTAAAATTGCCAAGAAATAGAAGTACAATTTTTTGAAATGCTGTCTCTCTTTAATCTGTCTATACATATAAAAGAAGCTTTGCATAGAGCACATACATACGTATATACATACATACATACATACATGCAAACAGCTTCTTATATACATGTAGACATATATATTATTTATATGAGTGGCCTACAATGTATAATTGTTAAAATACAGAAACAAACTCTAACTTGATACAGAATTTTTTGCAGCTCTCCGTTAAACATAGGCTTGTTTATCTAACACAAACAAAGGGACAAAAAGGTGGAAAAGTGGCTCATTCTGAAAGAAAGAAACCTACAATCAAAGAGTAGTTTAACCAGGCACGTTGCAGGGTTCAGTTTCGACGTCGAGTACTCTTCAACCCTGACTTGTACATTCGCTATGTTATTTTTGCTGTGTACACTTGAGCGATTGTTAAGTTTGCAAAAGGCACCCAGGTGGGCCTGATTTTATGAGGGCAAACAATAAATTTTACTTTTGCCACTTAATCAAATGTCTCCGGCTGAGCATGATATCTTTGCTAGTTTATGTAGAAAATTTAACATGGAAGTGACTAGATTCTGTAACTGTATAAACATCATTTTAGGGAACTGAGCACTACTTTGTCAGACGCAACACCATCCTCTACTGTTAATGTCGAGAGTACACACAGCCAAGAACCACAATGGAGCAGCTGATCTGACAACATGAAGGAATGGGCGGATCTATACAGGAATGCTGGATACAGATCATTGAGGGATGAGCATGGAAAAGGAAATCAGTATCATCTGCCTTCAGGTTTTCCGGATTGATGAAGACGTCAAGGGCCCAAGATAGAGATAGCAGCAACTCAGAATTTAGAAATAAACAAAATTGCTCCACAACTTTGCTCTATTAACAACTTTAAAGCACTGCGGTTATAAAATAATTGAGTTTGGGTTATTGCAGCTTGCCCTGGTCAGATTGGTTAGCAAAATTGACTAACATTCATCGTTACTGCAACTAGGATGGTAGGAAATATGTGACACTGTCACACATCCATTATCTTCGTAACCAATTACTTTCTGCCCTGCTATTCACATAAGTTGTCCTTGACACGTTACTCTAAAAGCTTGCTTGCTATTTTAACAAGCATACCAAGAAATATTTTTACAAAATTGACCAACCCAAATCGACCCTAGTCTGAGATTCAATCAGGTTTTATTACAAAAATATAATCTGTAAGAGACCAGTCTTATTTGTGTAGCATATCATGCCTAGATTGCCTTGGTTAATATTAAGTTTCCGGGAGCACTCGTCCATTAATGTTCCTATTTTATGTGACCCAGGGGATACTACGGTAAATTGCCACAATCAGTAGGTTTTTGGAGGTTATTTTTATCTTAGTACAAAAGATTGGTCAACTGATTCCCATGAGGTGATGTATCATCATATGTATATCTTCATATTTTGGTGACCATTTTTATACCTTGTATGCCTTGTGTAAATAAATGGCATCAATATCAGGAGAACTTGGTTAACTGGGAGGAATTGAAAAAGGGACTAGTTGTTAACGATAATATGACATTCAACGTCAAGAAACTTCACACATAGCTGCACTCCGCAAAGGAAATATTAGGAAGTATTTCTTGGTCTGAAAATAAGACTCAAAGCTATTATTTACCTTAATTTCTAGTATGATGTATTAGAACTAAGGGAGTATATTTAGTACATGAAAAGTGTTCGTTTCTTTTCTTTAAGAAGAAAAAAGATGTAGTCTGAATCTACTCTTTCGATATAAAACTTTATTTTGAAAATGTAAACAATATTCTTGCTTTCGTTATTTTAATAGACTTGAATTTTCATTTACTTTTTGCAGTACGCTGAAACTGTGTCAACATGAGTGTATCCATCATCGATTTGGATCACAGCTGTTGTTTTTGTAAAATAAGAAATTAAATAAGTTCTTCGTGGGAAAATCCTTGTAATATAGCAATTTAAATAAAACTCATTTTTTCGAAATCTTCAACAGTATCCGAATAACTTTTTTTTCTTTTTAATGTCTTCCTTCAGTCGATTGCCAACCAAAATGTTTACTTTGATTTTATTTCTCCCAAAGGCTTTTGTCTGTTATGCCTGTGGTAGAACTCATTGTAAATGATCTGTACCACCAACCGTTTTGTTTGTGGATGCAATGTGTACACATTCTCAAAGGATATTCAAGAGTTTTGTCTTGTAGGCACTCCCTATGGTCAGAAGTTAAAATCCGAGGAAATCTTATCAACACAGAAATAAGTAGGGATATTCAGGCATGATGAGAGAAGAATATGAATAATTTACTCGATCTAGATGTATTTTATTCTGGAAAAAAAATGAAGTATCACCTGCTGTGAAGTTACAAAATAAGAATGTTTGATTGTTGTACATGGCAACTTCCTCTGTACCAAACTGAGATATATTTTGCTCCCGTCCTTGGTATCTTCCTTCATTTTTTTTCATTTCCTATTTCTTTGGGTTTGTGTTCAACATAAACTTTACACATATTAAAGTAAGAGTTATGCTAATATTTTCAACTCAAAATTAAATAACTGCTGGCGGTATATTAATAAAATATTAGTGGATATGTGTATTCACAACTGTATAAACTGATAATGACTTAAATATCAGTAATTGGCTCATTTCTGTCTAATAGGACAATAGATCAACAGACAGAAAACATTTGGGCAGATATTTTTCATGTCCTTGTTTTTACACTATTCCCGATATGACATAAACAATCTCCAGAAATACGTTAGTAGAATTAAAGCAATTCTATTATGTTGTTGTTAAGTCACACATTGATGTGGTTTCTTGTCAGAATAAAAATAATGACAACTATATCTGGTGTCTAAAACAACTGCTTTCTTTCAACATATTTCTAATAAAGTAGCTTGTTGATTTAAAACAACGATAACACCAAACGTCATTTCTTGTCATGATCATAAGTCTATAAAGTATTTTAATGCACGCAAAATGACATTATGTTTTGCAACAAAAAGGTCAACATTCATTCTAGGCAAAGATATTGAGATATCTTGAGTGCACTATCACAGGACTTGACATAATATAAGAACTGTAACGATGTAAAACTTTAGTGCGACATTATTCTTGTATCTATTTGTCCTGGATTTTCTTGTAATTCTTTAATCCTTTAGATAATAGGTCTTCTTTATTAACAAACCTTAGGATCTGTGATTGTGTGAACAGTAGAAGTACACAGTTCTAAACAAAAGATTACAAATGAAGCGAACTTCTTTCTCCAGCAAAATAAACTCATTGTTGTAAATAGGAAGAAGGGAAAAGGTTCAAATTACCTTAACTCTGTCCATCTTTCAGTAAACAAAAAGAGGCGGTAATAACTAGCGGGATAACTGGTTTGATTGTTAGATCTCTTGTTTCTCATGAAGGACCATATTTATGCTAAATTAACATCCCTTCCCTCTGAGTTTCATGCGATCTCCATGCAATGCTGGATTTATATCCAGTTTTTCTTTCTTAGTAAATAACGTGTTATGGAAAATTATTGCTGTGAAGTTTTAAATGTCCCAGCCAGCTAGGATATCGAATGCAACAAGCACTGAAACATGATCAGTTACAACAAGGTTGCCTGGCAACGCCGGTTCGTCGAACGATTAACATTTCACTTTATTTTATTCTATTTTGCAAGTATTGTTCCTATTCAGTCAAAGATAATACTGGTAGCCTTTTGTGTTTTGGTACAAATATAATTTTATACTCCAGTGACTGCATTTCACAAACTCCAATCTTTGAAAAAACTAAACAGAGGAGGGAATTATGTTGGCAGGCGTTGCACAAGAGAGTTATGACTTTCAAATTTGATCACTTGACAACAAATCAATGGAAGGTGATCAGAATAAGTAGAAGTTATACTTTATATAAAATTAAAATAATTAGAATATCTAGCTTCGCTGAAGAAGTTATTGCAGTAAAATAGAACAAATAAATTGGATTTAACCTCTCCCCTCCAAGATGTAAAACTGTTTGTTGCTTTCCCAAGTTGGTAGTTAGTAGTTGTTTCAGAGGTGTTTCATATATTGTCCGTCTGACAGTAAGCATTGTTTTCCACGTTTAAATTGAAAACAAGCAAGCTAAAGTACACAAATAATTATTACCTATGAGCAGCCCCCGGTATTTTAATTCGCAGCACAGGTGCTTCCTTAAACAGGTTGAATAAGGAGATCTTGAAAAAAATAATAATATGGTATAGTAAGTGACATAATTAATCTTTACGGTCGAAAATGTTTAGTAGGAAGAAGAACCCATTTCGACATGCCAGCGACTTATATAGTTTGACAATGTCACTGACTGTGAGCTTCAGGCAAGCTGAAAATCAGTCCAGCATGGGGTTCCACTTTGCCTATAGATACAATTGGCTGGAATTTTTTTTACGGTTACTTGCTTCATTATTAAGGCTATATTATTCCAAGCATTTTTTAAGTACGCTGGTAAAATTTCATTTTGTTTCTTTTTAGCTCTACTTTTTCTAGCAAAAAAGACCTGACTGATATTTCCTTCTTTTCACAGGAATGCTTTAAATCGTGGCTAGGGGGTAAGATTTATCTAATAATTACTAAAAATGGTATTGTTTACAAATACTTCCGTAGAAGATAAAAACATCGGGTAAAATCCATGAGGTAGTAATAGTACGCTGTTGATTGCAGAAAATTGCTAATCTTTCCAAAATATGGAAAGGTATTTGAGTAAAAATAGCCTGGTGCTGCAATAATCTTAATCTGACGACTGCATCCAACAAAAATAATGATAATGATAATGATAATGATAATGATAATGATAATGATAATGATAATGATAATGATAATGATAATGATAATGATAATGATAATGATAATGATAAAGATAATGATAATGATAATGATGATAATAATAATAATAATAACATGCATGATACCATGATACCTTTAATTCAGACATTACGAAAGGTTAAAGCAGAATACACCCTTTTATCCGGTGAAGATGTGAATCACCTCCTTTTCAAGGACGATCTGAAATTGTTTAGGAAGAATGAAAGGGAAATAGTTTAATCTCTGCAGTCCAAATATTTAGTAATGACATCAAAATGGAATTTGGTATTAAAAAATGTGGAGTGTTGATAATGCATAGAGGATCAGTTGACAAAACTAGAAGTAATGGGATGTCTATGCCAACAGGAGAAACAATCAAAATAATTGATCAAAGCAGTCATAAATATCTTAAGGACTTGGAATTTGACGGAATTATACAAAGAGATGTTATTGAATATTTCGAACAGGAATATTTTAGAAGGCTGGGGCTAGTTTGCCAGAATAAGCTTCATGGAAGAAACAGAATTAGGGCAGTGAATGCCTGGGTGGTTTCGCTATTGAGATATGGTGCAGGAATTCTTGCTTGGGGAGTAAATGATTTCGATGAAATGAACAGGAAAACAAGAAAAATACTGACCATCAATAGAGAATTTCATCCAAAAAGTGACAACGATCGACTGTATGTTTCCAAGGGTAAAGGAGGAAGAGGGTTAATAGGCTGCAAAGGATCTGTCAGAACTGAAGAAAACAACCTTGGTTGGGATGTCGAGCAGCAAACTGAGCCACTGTTAAATGCTGTCAAAAGAAATGGGATAATCCAGACTGATAGTTCCTTGAATACCAAAGACTATAAGAAGAGAGAAAAAGACCAGAGTCTGAATTCCTGGAAAGGGAATAAAACGTATGACCAACTGTTTAGAGAGTTGGAGGGAAAGGATGTTGAAAATTCTTGGAAATGACTAAAGTCGTGTGATCTGAAAGGGTCTATCGAGGCATTAATATGTTGTGCCCAAGAGAAAGCCAAAAGAACGAATAGCATCAAGCATTTCATAGATAAGACTAGAGTATCACCTTTTTGTAGGATGTCTGGTGAGAGAAATGAAACTGTTTCCCATGCAATTAGTGAGTGTACTGTATTGGCAAGAAAAGATTATCTAAAGCGCCACAATAACGTTTGCAGATATATACACTGGAAATTATGTAAAAAGTTTGATCTTGAAGTGGCAACGAAATGGTATGAACACGAACCCCAGGGAGTGATGGAGAATGACTCATGTAACATACTGTGGGATTTTGTAATGCAATGTGATAGAACAGTGATTGCAAGAAAACCAGACATCATTGTAATAGATAAGAGTCAAAAATAGACAAACGGTGTAGATGTCGCAATACCTGGAGATGTGAGGGTGGTAGAAAAAGAACTGGAGAAAGTTGGTAAGTACAGATTTCTACGAGATGAGATTGCTCGACTGTGGAAGATAAAGAAGATTGAAATTATCCCTGTGATCGTGGGTGTGTTGGAAACTGTCTCGAAAAACTTTAAAAGCTATATTAATCAAATTGAAATAACGATGAATGTAGAACATGACCAAAAAAACAGCTCTGTTAGGTACAGCACGAATCTGACGGTTTGTCCTAGGGCATTAAAGCTACAGATGAAAGGGTTGTGATTCCTTAGATGGCATGTAGCTATCTCGGATCACACCAATAACAACCGAAGTAAATGAGAACTAAAGCTTTGTAAGAAAATATATCAAACATAATAACAATAATAATAATAATAATAATAATAATACAGAAGTCTCCAGCTAATTTTACTCCCCTGGACTTTTCTCAAATGGGTGGCATTAACTGGACGGTGATAATAGCCGGTTATTCCTATTTGAAGACATTTTTCATAAAAAGTTTGTTTCTATTGTTTTATGCCTCTTACTAATTCATGCTGTTGATTCTATAATTTCCAGAACATATCTTGTACAACGTCCCTGTCAACGTAAAGTTGAGAATTTTGCTGTCTCACATAATGAAAAGCGTTCAACAATGATTTTTAATAGTCCATGCCATTTTTTTCCTGCAGATCTTTCATTTTTAAAACCTAGACCATGCAAGGAGCTAGATTTTTGTTTCCTGCTTATGAACCATACATGGCATTAAGCCACAAATGGTATGGAACTGTGAAGTAAAGACAGGGAGAAAGTTAGCCCAACAAATAAGAGTTGGCAACAGACTTTAAAACTTTACAGTCATGTGACGTAAAAGGGAATTAGAAGCCAAAGAGTTTCATACAGCCTTTTGAAGTAAAAACTGCGTTAATAGAAAGATTTATCACAACAAGCGACAACAACTTCACAGACATTGGAAGAAACGAATTCCCTAAGATAACCCACAGTTCGTCGATGTAACGAAGGTTAAAGAGAAGCAGCAAGATTTGGACCTATTAAGTTACATGAACTCGATCAGAAACGTATTTAAACTTGATAGGCCTAAATCTTACTACAACAGCAAGATTATTCATCGACTGTTCAGATGTGACGATGGTGCAAGGACAAAAGGTAAATATTATAGAGATACAGAATGGCCTCAGGTGTAAGGTGCTGGTTCCATGACGCGATACAAAAAAACTAGTATTTTAGCAGTATCTTAGATTCAGTGAAAAAACTCCAAAAATATATAAAGAAAATGACAAATCAAGCAACCTCGTTGATAAGCACTCCTCAAGAGGAGAAACAACATAGACCGAGTTTGGTTTTTTTAATCCTTTTCATAAGAATCACCATGCTCAAAATCGTCAGAAAATTAAGAATATCCTAAGAATCATGGCCAAGCTCAAGGTATCATAAGAATCTGAGCAAGGCTGATTTTCCGCCCTTCGTAACAAAATTAAGATAAAAGAATGCACAAAAAGCACACGTCAAGTTCGTTGAATACAATGCTGCGTCACTTCTAGAATTTGTACCAAAGAAGATTTCTTGAGCAAAGGCCTTTTAAAATATGCAAAACATTATGTTGAAGCGTATACGCTGAGAAACTTTTATCTTAGGGTTGTTGAGCCTCATCTAAATTATTATTGCTCTGTTTGGGAATATTGAGAGGCAATTATCTTAAGAACCTTAAAAAACAAAACAGACCTGCTAGATTTGTTACATGTAGCCCATTGGACACTGCAACTGCTCCTTTATTGAAACAATTTGGTTGGTCATCTATTGCAAAAGTTGTTCATCGAGAAACATATATATTGGTGTATAAATCTATATATCACATGACACCGGAAAATTTAGGTAACATTTTTGCCAGGCTATCTAATGATGATGCCCGGATTTTACGAAATACCAAATACAATCTTCCTCCTCATAAATTAAATTCCACAATCCACAATCTTCCTCCTTATAAATTCCGTGGGGCTAAGGCATAGAATAAACTAGACACAGAAATGAAACTAGCCTCATTCATACAGTAATGTAAAGCAAAGTTGAAAGCTTCCAAGTAAAAATAATCAAGGAAAGCTGATATATGTATATATATCAGTGATATATATCAGTGATATATATATATATATCAGTGATATATATATATATATATATATATATCAGTGATATATATATATATATCACAATTTAAATATTTATTAGTTTAATTGTTAATAACATAAATAGTTGTAAATATGTTTTATCTAGAAACGTTCAGGGTTTTGTTTCTGTTATTTGAACAATTGTAAAACAGTTATTTTATTACCTTTGTTAACTGAATTGTATCCAGAGTAACTGTTTTTAAAACTATCTAACGCAACAACAATTAAGAGCAACTCATCACACAATTGATAAAAATGAGTGGGAAGAAAATGAAAAAGCTCACCCTTGGCGTTTGGAAAGGATTCAAGAAATTAGTCGAGCACCGTTGGGAGAAAGTAGTCGGGAGTTTATTAATATGGAAGGACTTGGTTGCCACAAATTAGAATGCGAGGGGGAACACAAATGTCATTGATGTGTCAATCACCAAACAGACGCCGCCCTTATTTTTGAAACCAAGTACATCTACCGTGACGACTTTGTGGGACGGATCCTGACACGTTTGTTGAGCGAGATGAAGAAATTGTCTTGCGTAGTCTTATTCACAAGGTCGTGAAATTGGTGAATGAGAAAACCAATCAATGGGAAGGCAATTGTGGCAAATCTCACTCAGCAGCTTTCAAAGCAAAGGTTTTGAGCCAACTGTTATACAAGAACAAATCACAATATGCCGCAGCTGAAAAGTTGACAATCAAACAGCCCATGGTTTTAATATAGCTGAAAAACAACCATGCTTTGTTTGAATAAGTGGCAAGAATAAACAAGAAAAATGCCTTGAAGCAGTGACAGTCAGGAAGGTATTTACCGTTTTACACTTCGTCAACTGACTTCAAAGAAGATCGGGAAAAGGGATTAGACCTCAATCAATTTTAACTGGCTAAGGAGTCGTGCAAGGATTTTTCACCGGGAGCAAGTAAAGATGAAAATTCAATAGTCAAGATTCATGTAATTGTATAACTTCTGTGTCAGTTAAGTATTTGGATGTCGACAGCGCAGCAAGAAGCAGTTTAATTTTTTTCCTGAATATTTGCGCAAGTTGTATGGATTAACTTTCGAATGCTTGATTAGGACTGTATGTAATGACACACTATTATAAATGGGAAACATTTCTACCGAATCACAGATTTAATGTTGATAAGGTACCACACGCCTTTGTGGTCGATGTGAATTGCAAGTAATAGCAGATTGAGCAAAGACACACGAAAAAATACGGATTGCACAACCCAGATCCTGTCTTGACAAAACACAGTGCAGATTGCAAATATTAACACATGCCAAAGAAGATGATTTCCATCATTTTGGGCGAAGATTCCTTGATATGAAGAAAATTTGGCAACAAAAAGTCGATGTGTATTGGTAAATAAAAAGCTTGGGCTTACACAAAGGTGTGTCTCAAATTATTTAAAGGAAAGGTCGCCAAATCAGTGGGAGGTTTTGATCGCTCTGTTCTCTTCTTGGATAATTTGAGAAACCAGGAGGTCGACAGTATTAAGCCTGCAAGACCTGAGTTGAATGGTGTAGCTTGGATCGGTCCAAAAAATGCAACAGACCTGTGTTGTTGATGCAGGCTTTGCTCAGCTACTCAAAGTTTTGATCAGCGAAGCACGAGATTGGCTAGACAAATAGGGGAAGGCAGACAATTTGTATGGTAATGAAAGCAGGTTTACAGCATGAAACTACAAATTTTCATTACCCAAGGAATTGGTGAATGATGAAGGAAGTTATTTTCACCCGAGTACAATCATTTCAGAAGACGGTGCTGGGAAAAAGTACGCTGCTTAATGAAAGCAGATGAATTTGAAGATGACAAGATCACTTCGAATGGCCTTCTATCGTACAAAGCTCCACCACTGGTGGATTACGTCCCTCCAAGGAAAGCCTTACCGACGCCAAAATCAAGCCACCGGGGAAGATGTCGATTGAAACATTGTCAAAGAGAGCAATTAGTATGATGAT
>RDPX01000018.1:2692613-2703276 GCA_003991215.1 Morbakka virulenta | reverse complement strand
GCCAATTAAACCTCCATCCTTTACAGCTTCACGTCGCTTGTCCAGTTTGACCTCAGCCAGCGCAGTGTTTACAGCTCACAGAGGGGACAATGATCTCTGAGCACCAAGATCATATGATCTCTATCGTCCGTATAATCTGCGATATATTGTGTTTCATTCGTTACGTGTAATAAGATTGGTAAAAAACATCTTGTCTCTTTCTTGTTCTTTTTTGCTTTCTTTTTCTTGTTTCTTTTCCTCTCCTCCCTATTTCGATTTGTATTCTTTTTCATTTATTTGAAACGTCTTTCTCAGAGTGACACGTTTATGCAACTGATTTACATGTTCGAGACTGCCTTGCCTTTTACTTATATTTTTGTATTTTATTATTTTAGTTGCTTTTGTCTCTTAAGTATTTGTTTTAGAGGCGCGCTCTCTCTCTCTCTCTCTCTCTCTCTCTCTCTCTTTCTCTCTCTCTCTCTCTCGCTCGCTCGCTCTCTCGCTCACCCTGAACATTGAACATCTACTGCCTTAAGACCACCTCTAATAGTGAACTCTTCAAGAGGTCTGATACCGAATCTCTTACCCAGGACGACAAGAGGCGGCGATGGAGATGGATCGGATATGAACTTAGTATGCCACTAACGTCTCTGCGCAGACCCAAGGAGACATGGAAAAGGACAGTCCATAAGGACATGAAGGAACGGAGTGGACATGGGATTATCTAGAAAGGTGCACTGCAGGAAGACCAAAAAGGCAAGCTCTGCTGACGGCCTTAAGCACCACAGGGGAAAGGTTATTGAGTAGATAAGTACGTGTTGTTGGCACACAATGCCGATCAAATGTTTTCTTACTTTCTTCAGTTGGCCTTCCGAGGAAATTCATCTCAAGAAAAATCCTTACCATTTTCATTGTGTCATTATCTTCTCCCTTGAAAGGTCAGGTTCATTACTATTGCCGTCATCGTTCTTGTCACCAATCAGAAAAAAAATATTGGTAGCCATTGTTCCTCTTTGCAAGATAAGCTATATCTAAAGATATAAACTGCATTGATCAACTGGGAATGAATGTTTTAACCAATGCTGCTTTGGGAGGAGAAGTGTTACGCTTCCTATATTGGCAAGTTTCCCATGACGATCTAAAGGATCAAATGATCATACATAATAGGCAAAAAAAACGATCTTTCAAAAATCAATATATCTTTTCGAGTCCAAAATGTGCGATGTTATGGTATTTTTTAATGGTTTTTTTTTAAAGATGGAGAAACGCCTGGACGCCTTGATTCTGTTAAGATTCCTTGACTTTCAGTTGCTTTTGAACTATTCTTAATCGTCCTTGCAAGATTTTGGTATTGGCAGATTGTTGTTTCAAACCACTGCTAACAGTTAAATCCTTCTGCTGTTCTTTTTTTTTGTGTTAGGAAACTAGTATTTTATGTAAATAGTGCATAGACTTTTTCTCCGAATGGGAAGTGGGGTTGGTTGTGAGAAACATTTTCGTTTTGGAATAATGTATCATCAGTCATATTCTACTTTTCTCCAATAAACTTGATTTTAGAGTCGTATTCCTTCTATGTGGTTAAGTCCAGATAAACTTGTGTCAAGCATTTTTTGAAACCATGCTTTTGCATCAAATAAGACAAAATGGGGCACATTAAACTTGTGCTTCCCTTTAGGTATTAAGAAAGCAGTTTTTTCTTTATCCGAATCATTGAGTGACAATGATCAGCATGCAGAAATTGTATCTAAGGTGGTCTAAAAATGTCTCATACTACTACATCGCGAATGTGTGGAAGCGGGTATGAATTTTTATTTAAAACATCATTAAGTTATCTTAAGTCATAAACATATCGCAAAGATCAATTTTTCTTCTCGACGAGAGTAATGGGTAAGCCCCATGGAGGGGGTAATGCCCGAATAATATTATTTTCTAATATTTCGTGGTTCTGCTTGTCAATTTTGGAACTCCAGACTTGTGGCAGCCGGAATTGGTTGGGTTTAATTTTTAATGCTTCATTTGTTACGAAGTGGTGATTGCTTGGTTGTGACGATTTTGTGCTTTTTAGGATTTTGGATGAAAATATCACTGTACTATAAAATCAAAGTAAATATTTTGGTTTCTTCACTGATCTAAAGATTTTCTTAGTATACGATATTCCGATACGGATTTACAGATAAATCGGAGACAAAATCTTCAACTTCTTCTTCTTCTTCTTCTTCCTTTTGGTTTCTCCCATTTAAATGGGGTCGCAACAGAGGTCTCTCTTTCGCCATTTTCCTCTGTCAACAGCGTCTGCCGTTGACAGGCCAAACGTTCCCGTATCCTCCTTGATGGAATCAGAGAATATTCGTTTTGTACGTCTTCGTTTTCGTTTTCCCGGAGGTTGCATTTTCATCACCCTATTTCTAACGTAATCCTCTTTCCCTCTCATGACATGTCCATACCATCACAGTCTCGCTCCTCTCGCTTTTTCTCCCAGCCTAGAAGTCACTCCCAGCTGACCCCTCACTGTCTCATTTCGTATCCTGTCCCGCCTGGTCTTTCCCAAGGCAAACCTTAACATTTCAATTTCATTTACATCTATCTTCTTTTCTTGTTGTTTGGTCATTGGTATTGTTTCCAGGCTGCATAGCATCCCGGATCTTACAACTGTTCGATGCACCTTTCCCTTGACTTTCATTAGCATCTTTTGTCGCACAGGATCCAACTGAATTTCTTCCAGCTATTCTATCCTGGTTACACTCTTTTGTTTATTTCTTTGTCACAGTCATCAGTAATCTCAATCGTTGAGCCCAGGTACTTGAACTCATCCACTCTATTTACCTCTGCATCTCGCATTATGATTTTAACATTTCCCTCATTGTCATTCAGGCACAGATATTCTGTCTTTTATCTGCTCACTAATAGACCCCTTTTCTCCAATGTACTTCTCCCTTTTTCGAGCTCCAGTTGTGCCTCCTCTTTGGTCTCTCAGCAAAGTACAATGTCGTTCGCAAATATCATGGTCCATGGCGCCTCTCTCCTCGCCCCATCTGTTAGGTTGCCTATTATCATAGCAAAAAGGAATGGACTCAAGGTTGAACCCCGGTGTAACCCACATCTACCTGGAACGAGCTAGTTGTCCCGACTAGACATCGTACCGCTGTCGTACAGTTCTCATACATGCCATTCACTACCCTCACAAAGTGCTCAGGTATTCCGACCTCTCTCATACAGTGCCATACTTCTTTCCTAGGTACGCAGTCAAAAGCCTTTTCTAAGTCTACAAAAATACAGACCAACTGCTTCTGTCCTTCCCGATACTCTTCCATCAGCACCCTCAGTGAAAATATTGCGTCAGTTTTGCTCCTGCTAGGCATGTACCCAAACTGCTTCCCACACTATCTTGCGTAGTCTTGACTCGACCAGTCGTTTCCATAATTTCATCGCGTGGTTCATAAGCTTTACGCCACGGTAGTTTCAACTTTGTGTATCCCGTTTGGTTCTGTATATGGGTGTGAGTGCTTTTCTGCCACTCGTCTGGTATATTTTGTTCACCTATTAGTATTATGTTTAACAGTCCCGCAATGAATTCCAGTTCAGCATCCCCCATACTGATCCCTCTGTAGGTACACTATCCGACCCTACTTTTCATAGCCAAACAAACTTCCTCTCTGCTAATGTGTATGATCTCTTGTTCGATCTCGCGTGTTCTATCTTCTCTTTTTTTCCCTTGGGTTTTTCGACATTCATTAGTGACTCAAAGTAATCCCTCCACCTTGTTAAGATGTCATCTTTGTCGGTTAAAATTTCAAAATCTCCTCCTCTTATCATTTTCATGTGCTATATGTCTTTGCTTTCCTGGTTTTCCTGCTTCGCTAGTCTATAAACCTCATTTTCTGAATCCTTTTACTCCAGCTCCTTGTACCGATCTTTGTCTGNAACAGTCCCGCAATGAATTCCAGTTCAGCATCCCCCATACTGATCCCTCTGTAGGTACACTATCCGACCCTACTTTTCATAGCCAAACAAACTTCCTCTCTGCTAATGTGTATGGTCTCTTGTTCGATCTCGCGTGTTCTATCTTCTCTTTTTTTCCCTTGGGTTTTTCGACATTCATTAGTGACTCAAAGTAATCCCTCCACCTTGTTAAGATGTCATCTTTGTCGGTTAAAATTTCAAAATCTCCTCCTCTTATCATTTTCATGTGCTATATGTCTTTGCTTTCCTGGTTTTCCTGCTTCGCTAGTCTATAAACCTCATTTTCTGAATCCTTTTACTCCAGCTCCTTGTACAGATCTTTGTCTGCCTCGCCTTTGGCTCGTGCTACCGCCTTCTTAGCTGCAGTGTTACAAGGGTCACGTCTCAGTTTAGTTTGGTCATCCCTACTGTTAAACTATTGTTTCTTTGCTTCCTGCTTTTCCCGGATAGCGCACTGGACTTCGTCATTCCACCACCAGGTTTCCTTCCTTACTTTTCACTGTCCTGATGATAAGACCATCACTTCTTTTGCAACGTGTCTCATTACCGTGGCCACCTGGCTCCAAGTCTACTCCATGAAATTACCCGGCAACTGTCGGTAGACATCCTCCCGGTACTCAGCAAACACAGCTTCCTCCTTCAGTTCCACCCTCTTACATTGGGCTCGTACTTCTTATTCGTTTTCTTCTTCCTTTCTAGTACTAGGACTACAACCACTAGATGATGTTGCTTGGCCACAGCCTCTCCTGGCATTGCTTTACAATCCTTTATATTCCGTATGCAATTTCTTCTGCTCACAATGAAATCTATCTGGATTTTTCCGCCTCCACTGTCGTACGTTGTTAGATGCCCATTTCGTTTTTTTAAGTAAGTATTCAGCACTTCCATTGTCACGCTGTGTGGAAAGTTGACGATTCGCTGTCCTTCCTCATTTCTTTGCCCAAACCCATGCCTGCGATCACTTGTTCGTCTCCAGTGTTTCCCATGCCAATGTGTCCATTTACATCTGCCCCTATAAAAAAATATTCAACACTAACCATAATTTTCCCTACCGCAATCAGCGAACCAATTTTCTTTTCACTATTTATGGGACAAGATGTTTTATTGACAGTTAATAATATTATTTGAAGTACATTCTCGATACTTGGAATGACTCGATAACAGATAGCATGTACCCCAGACATTAAGGGAAAAGATTTAATATCTCCTAACATAGTCATAAGTTCTTTGGCATGACCATTAATATCACATCGTTACGAATTCTAGTTTACTAAATCGAGTACTATCATAGGATGGACAAATTCTGTGACAGTACAACTATGTGTGTTACAAGATACAAAGAAGCCAAAGCGAAACAACATAACAGGAAGTAAACTAACCCAGGCCAGTCTGCTTCATAGTCATCTGCAAGTTGGAATCTAACTGCACCAAAATTGCTCAAACTGTTGAACCTGGTTTTGGAAGATACAATGCTTCTTTTGAGGTTTATCTTTTGTTATGCATCTGCAACTTGGCATTAGGTTTTGGCATCAAGTTGACTCCTTTGTTGATTAGCGTTCTGTTGTGACTCTCGAAGTTCTTGACAACTCCCTGGCCCATTGACTGTAGAATTAATGTTGGTTGTAGAGAGACAAGGTAAATGTTTGAAAGCATGTACCTCAGAGAATGGCCACTGCAGTAATCTAGCAAAACAATTTTGATATTTTGCATCCTGAAGAATTTCACGCTGATATGTCTATCTCAAAGATTCGAGAAGCCAACCATTTGTTTGTTGAGTGTTTGCATTTCACTGCCAAAGGTGTAAGATCTTCAATAGATTACCAAAATGAAATGACAACATCACTTCAACCTTGCAAATGCTGCCCCACAATCATTGAGGAAAGGCACATTACTCAAGCGGTTGTTGTTCTGTGAAAACAACTCATGAATACAACACTCCAAACTCCTACCTTGATAGCTTACAATACATAGAAAGATATCTTAGTAAGTCTGGTAAGCCATACTAAGTCTAGTATTGCAGCATTGGATTCAGACTGAATATTTGTTATTGCCCTATTTGGTGACAAAAACAACAATAAATAGGTACAAAAAGCCATGCTGTTTGCCAGTGTAATTTATACTAATGGACATCTATTTTCATAATTATAATAATAATAATTATTATTATTATTTTTATTATTATGGAATATTTCTTTAAAAACACTTCCAAATAAGTTGGATATAGGAAAAGAATGGAAAATCTATGAAATGACATAGGAATGTCCCAGAAAATTGAAAAACGCTTATCAAGATTTAAAGAGAGAATTTCAAACACTATGAAATACGAAAATAAAAGTAGTCAATAAACACTTGTCAAAACCTTCCTTGTAAGTAATCAAATTTTATTCATTCATTTATATCTTTCGTCCCTTTCACGATACTTATCATCTACCACCTGTCAGTCTATCCATCTCATTAACCCTCATCCTTGATGTGTGGTGACTCTCTAGTACATAAAAAATCCCTTTAGTCTTTGGTGCATTACGCCACCAAAGGACGTCAATAGGAGAGTCAACGAACTGGAAATTGAGGCAAGAATTAAAGAAATTCAGAAACTGTAATGCTGCGTTGCAAAACGTCTTGAAAAAAGTCCTATAAAATTGAGAGGACCTGTTGTCACCAATGTCAACAAAGTACTGCCATTGAATAAAATCAATGTGTGATGATGATAATAATAATAATAATAAAAATAATAATAATAATAATAATAATAATAATAACAATAATAATAATAAAGCCACGTGGGCACGAAATACCAGGTGGCAACTGGCGTGGTAAATCCAGCTCTTTGGCAGTAAGGTTAAAATGCACTCCATGTTAAATGAAAACAAGAAACAAATCAAACCACCTCGTCAGTCGCGCGGATCAACAAAGGACGCGGTTCTCTGTAAGAGACCAGCTTGAAGTCGAAAAGTATACTACTCGGTCATACTCTTCCCCCGAACGTAACCAACATGGTCACCAGGACGGGACAGCTCCCAATCCTGGCCCTGAAGGATCTCCACCTAGGAAGGATCAAAAAGAAAAACGAAAGAAATGGACTGAGGAAGAGTATACGGACATTTTATACTGTTTTTACTATTCTCTCGAAAAACCTGTAAATAATAATACTGAAGATACATATTTAAAATGGTGTGCACGCAACAGTAAAAGTGATAAATTTGATAATCTTGACGCAAATAGACCAGCCAATGTAAGAAGATACATCATCCGCGAAAAGAAATTGACCGACATTGAAATTGCTCTAATCAAGAGAAGGTACTCAGTGACACGCGCGAAGCTGTTAATGAGGTGTTATTGGACGAAGTTGCATCTGCTGGTGAGGTTACAGATAATGATGATGAATTAGATGGGAGAGGAGATAAAGAGATGGGAGAGGATAGGGATGAGGAGAACGATATAGCAAATACAGAACCACTTAAAAATGTTGTTAACCCTGACGAACTGTTAGTGACGAGAACAGATATCCTTGAACAACTATCTATCGTCAATCATACTGAAATGAAGGATAGAGAACCTTTGATGAAAATTTAACAAACGCACAAATTTACAAAAATACTTAATCTAGAAAACATAGCACTGAATCAACTATGCGAAGAAATCAACCCAGACATAACTGAATTAAACCATCTCATATATGCAACAGCTAAGTTACTCCAAACTAAATGTGGTGTTTAGTCGAAAAGTAAAAGAAACAATAAAAGAAAACCTACTAAACCTAAATGGTAACAAAAAAAATGATAAAGAAATAGAGGGATTTCAAAAAGAAATCTCATTACTAGAGGAACTACAAAAAGACAAAGAAATAAGATCTGGAAAGGCCAGGAGAGTAATAAGAAAGTATAGAATAGAGAGAAAAGAACAAGTACCCACCGTTAAAGAGGAATTGAAACAAAAACTTCAAGTGAAGGCCTAAAGATGGCGCAGGTTCAATAAGAGAAATGAATTTTAGTGGCAAAATAAGATCTTGGAAACTGATGCCAAACAGTTTTACTGTGAAATCCGAAAGACAACAATTACAGCGGATGAAATAGCTTCAGGGGAGCAAGTCCGTGAATTTTGGAACGAAATTTAGGGCGATGAAAAAGAGCATAATGAAAATTCTGAATGGGTTAAAAATCTTGAAAATGATCCTCAAAACATCCCAGAACAGCAATGTGACAATATTATTGCTGAAGAAATGATAAAGGCGCTGAAAAAGTCACAAAAATGAAACTCCCTAGGAATAGATCAAGTCCCCAACTTCTGGCTTGATAATTTGAACTTCACTCATTCAAACTTGCCTTTGAATTTCAATAAACTGATAACTGAACCAGACTCAACACCCAAATGGTTTTGCTTGGGTACCACCTACGTACTAGCGAAGACTAAATCCGAAAAACTATCGCCTTACTACTTGCTTGTGAACATCATATAAACTCTTAACTTCAATCCTGTCAGAAAGAACATATACACACTTAGAGGACAACAATATCTTCCCTATTGAACAAGGTTGCAAAAAAGGATAGTACGGCTGCAAAGACCAATTGCCTATAAATAAGATAATAGTAGAAAACGCGAAATCAAAACACAAAAGTTTAATCACTGCCTGGATTGATTTTAAGAAATGCCTTCGACAGCGTTGCTCACTCTTGGATTCTGCGATGTCTAGAAGTATTTAAACTGTCTCCTACTCTGATTAACTTCTTGAAAACCTGTATGAAACTATGGAAAACAGATCTTCTCTCTCACTCGAACTGTATTTTGTCATCTCCTGGTATGAAAATTAAATGTGGAAATTTTCAAGGAGACTGGCTCTCTCCTTTGCTCTTTTGTATGGCACTCATGCCTTTAACTCTTAAATGAAACCAGATATGGATATAAGATCAACAATAAAAAAGTGAATCATCTCTTCTACATGGATGATCTGAAGCTTTATGCTAGTAATGATGGAAGACTAGAAGGGCTACTTAAAACAGTAAACGTATTTAGTGATGATATCGCCATGGAGTTTTGGTTGGACAAAAGAAATCAAAGCAACATTTGAAAGGGGAAAGTTGACGAACATAGATAATACAGTTCTTTATAACGATAACGTAATTAAAGAACTAGATCAAAAAGGAACTTACAAATACTTGGGTATTAAAGAAGGGGATGGCATACAACATGCGAAAATGAAAGAAAACATCAGGAAAGAATGCATTCGCAAGGTCAGGTCTATTATGAAGACAGAGTCGAATTCAAAAAATCGAATCACAGCTATTAACAATCTTGCGATACCGGTCTTTACTTATTGTTTCAATATCATCAACTGGAACTTGAGTGAAATTATTAAAGTAGATACAAAAATTAGAAACCAATTTACCTGCCATAAAATGCACCATCCAGAATCTGACAAAGACCGATTGCATGTAACCAGAATAAAGGAGGAAGAGGTTTGATACAACTCGAATTACACTGGGAAACAATTTTTCAGTAACTTTGAGTTGCATTGGATATTTCAGTTGATTCTGAAGGAGTTTTAGGCGTTGATTTCAAATCTGAAATTATTTTTTCTCTACACGCTCTAGTTTGTATGCAGTTTGAGGTTAATGAAATTGTACAAATGTGAACTTGAGTAAACCATGTATAAGAATTTTCACGCCCATATATTTAGATAGCTTCAAATATTTTGATCATTCTTCTTTTGTTCCAGTTAAAACATGGCTTCCATATGGAGACATCATTACAGAAACAACCCTAATGGCTTCTGGTACATATGTGGATGCTACACACGCAATCGTCAGAGATGTAACATATCCTCGTTCGTCAAGCGTGCCTACCAGGCATATTTTGAAGTTCATCTAGGTGATCAAGACAAGCAATGGACTCTTCATGTTGTGTGCCACAATTGTAAAGAAATGCTTCGAGACTGGACCAAAGGAATACGCAAAGCTTTGGCCTTTGGAGTTCCAATGATTTGACGTGAACCCACTAACCATGTAAATGACTGTTATTTCTGTATGGTAAACACAACGGGAGAAAAACCGACATAAGATTACGCATCCGAAAATTCCCTCAGCTATTCGGCCTGCTCCACACTCTGACTAAGAAGTGTACAAACGCAAAAGTCACAAATGGAAATTCCTGTCTGAATAAAATACACAAAGAAATTGATAAGCTTCCATCAGCTGTGGTGATGTACTGAAGGATGCTAATCTAACTATGGGATAGAGACTGATGTTTTTTAAGAAACGCTATCAGAAAATATGGCACAACCAACAATAATGAAATTTACTCCATCGTCGTCGTCGTAGTCTGTAGATCGTTATCGACCTTTAGTGACCTCTCTGACCAGTTTTCGCCACTTTTCGCGATCCTGACATGCGTTGTTAAGTTCTTGCCAGTTCATATTCATTATTGACTTCACCCCATCTATCCATCTTCTCGGTGGTCTTCCTCGTCTCCTACTCCCTTCAACCTTTTCTTGCATGATTAATTTCTCCAAGTTGGAACCATCTCTTCTAGATATATGACCAAAATAACATAATTTCCGTCGTTGAACTTCATTTGTAAGACTATCTGGATTTCCTATTGAGTTCAAAACAAATTCATTTGTCTTTTTCGCTGTCCATGGTATTCTAAGGAGACGCCGCCAGCACCATAACTCAAATGCACTAATTTTTTGAATGTCAGACACTTTTAGTGACCAGCTCTCACATCCATA
>RDPX01000018.1:2639280-2685338 GCA_003991215.1 Morbakka virulenta | reverse complement strand
GATTGATATCCTGGAACATTTTAATAAATAAGAGCTAGCAAAAGAATCATTTTCAAGAAATATGAGTAACCAATCCCTGAAAACTAGACACTGTTTTATTGAAATCACCAAAATGCACCAGGAGGCGAAAACCTTTGGCCCTATAACTGTATACAGAGAATAGCTACTGGTAGTCACAGGAAAAGGATTAAGCTATCCATAGGTCAAGACATTTAATGCTTAGCATGTCTCATAACTCTTCACCTGTACGGTCAAATCGATTTTTTATATAGTGCGGCGTACAGTCATTTTGGTACAGAAAAAGAAAAATCGTAAGTTAAAAAAGGGTTAATGTGTGTGTATGTGTGTGTGTGTGTGTGTGTGTGTGTGTGTGTGTGCGTGCGTGTGTGTGTGCGTGCTTGTGTGTAGTATTCAAAGTCAGAATCTTCTGTTTTCAAGAACATAACCAGGAGAGTAAGTGTGTAAAACGTTCCTGCAAATTAAAAAATTCTCCTTGGGTAACATAGTGAAGGTGAACGTTCTTCAGGTGTTGACAGCTATTAGGTCTCTTGATAGAAGTCCAACCAATGTTTGGCACTAAAAGCTGCGTAAATCAACAAGTGATGCTTGATATGGTTTCTAATTTAATTTTACTATTAGTCATGTACTTCCATAAACACAAGCAGTACATATCTGACGAGAACAATCGCTAATGAACTGTGATATTTTTTCAAAAAACTCACAGGAGAGAATATTAAAACCCATAGAAATCTGAATTCTTAGTAAGCACCTTGGTCTTTAATTTCAAATTATGAAAAGGAAAAAGAAAATAAGGCATTTGTTTCTTGGAGAAATATTATGTATCGCTTGTGTATTATTACAAATTACTGATGATCTAATGTCTTGCTTGCAAACAATACAAACTTTTAGTCAAAGCCCATCAACACAAAGTTAACTGGAGAAAATAACAACATGCATTCACAAAATATTGTTTGGTATTTTCTATCTATAATTAACTATATTTGATCTTTTCTTTATTAGAACATATGAACATGCTGGTGTTTATAATACTATGTAGGATTAAGACTATATAGGAAAGAGACTTTGCTTGGTTACATTAACTGGCGACGAGCATAAAAGTCTAGCCAGCTATGGAGAAAAAAGCAAAGCGTACAGTTAGCAAATATTGTCCTTTTGAACCTAGGAAGGACAGGCACAATTTTGCCGAGGGGTTAGAGAAATTTATTCATTATTATTTAAGGTCAAGTAAGTAACCTGTGACATAATTCCACCTCGTGACCTGAACCATCATCACTGAAGTGCTCATGGTATGTTGGGATAACTGTAAGAACATTATACTGAGGATAGGTTTATGGAGTTTGTTGAAGCATTTGGTACGTGGGGAGAGATATAAAACATAAAATTCGAAGATTCAGTGACGATGCGCCTTGAGGGTTCTGAGCCGTCGAGGAATGGTACAAAGCAGTACAAAACACTTTAAAGAAAAATGCAGATAAGTATTTTTTTTCTTTTCCTAACACGTTTAACAAGAAAACAGAAAACTAGGAAATGTTCTGTATGCGAACCCCAACTGTGATGTTGCAAAGAAACTGATAAGACAACTTTTTATTGTTATATCATTTTGGAGCTCTCTTGAAGACTTTTAAAGAACTGTCGACTGTATAAGAATTAAAAAGGTTATACGTTTGAAAGCAGAACCAGGTACACCAGCGTTAGGTGCAGTGGCATTGGGTGACACAAAAGAACACTTTAGTAACGTCAGATCAGGACCTCATTTAAAAGAAATCGAGGAACAAAGAGCAAAGAGTCAAGGAATTGATTGCAGTTCCGTTGCACTCTTACACCTAAATTCAGAGAGAACACTAACCCAGCTCTACACTTAGCAAAGGAAGATATCAAAAGCACACTTTTAAGGATGAAAGGATTCAAAAAGGTCAGTCAAAACCAAATGTGTGTAAAGAATCACTAGTTGAAAAATCATCCACTTTAGAATCATGAAAAGCCATTAGAATGTGTTAAGCAATCAAAAAGGAAGCTCAGTGAAGTTGCCAGTCTGTAGAGTAAAATTAAGAAGAATTTATTGGCGGGAAATCTTAGGGTCAGATGTGTTTTCACCAACTATGAAATTTTGATCGTTTAAAGACAATTTCGATGGTACTTTGATAATTTGGATGCAATTTCAATGGTTTAGTGCACACAGGATTGATTGGACACATTAAAAACAAAAGGAATATTGACTTCGTTGATTATTTTCACATCATCGTGCAAAATGGCGGTTGACAGAGGACGTTTTTCTCAGACTGCTGTTTGTCTATATTTTTTGCTAAGGAAGAAATGTTTTGTAACAGCAGATTGTATTAGTATTACTTTTGATTGTAAAGATCAATATGATGGTAGAGAAAATTCTTTTTTATCCTCAATTTACTGTGAAAAGTTAAGAAATGTGAGAGCTTTAAGGAAAAGTGCTGGTTTAGTGTTATTTCTTTCATGTGACGTAAAAGAACCCAAAACGATCTCAAGGACTAGTGTCCAAAAACGAGGGTTGAATTTCTACCATCAAAACGTAAGCGAGTTATCTAGTTATCTGGAAAGATCGATGAATTACGAGAGATTTTGTAATCAATTTTCACATATTCACTTGATCAGAAACTCTCCTGAGCAGCGATCTACCTGCCATAATGCTTAACTTCAGGGGGTACATTTCTATTAGATCGGACAGAAAAAAAAATTAAGTTAGAGGTGCAGGAGTGAATATTAATGATGGATACAGCAGGACAAGTGACCTTGAGAATAACGAAACTGAAGCTAATTGGATTAAGATGAGGATTAAAAATTCAAAATCAACAGTGTTCGGAAATGTACAAAGCACCTACTCATCACTGGAACTCTCAGAAAACTGTTGATGAGAAAAAAACTGATAATCATTGGTGACGTAACCGTTAACTACTTAATTGAAAATTACCATCAAGCAATTAAAGATCTTTTGCAAGAAGATGGTTTTAAACAGATTCTTAACACCTCGACAAGCGTCACTAATGGTACCGCTACACTTAATGACACCATTTAAGTAAACAATAAACAGAACATGTATTAATAGGAATGTGCGACCCTTCTACTGAAACTTTTCCCTTAGTGTTCATCAGATATTAACAGGAGGGAAGTTGTCCTGCTGGCTCGCTCGCAGCGCCTGCTGCTGTGACTGATGTATTACTTACAGTTACCCATGATGAGGTGGGCCTTCAGCTGAGTTATGAATGTGGCTGATTGGTTGTCAAAATTGAGTGCAAGCTAAAACTTGGTATGGCACTATCTGACCCACCTCCTCCCACAATTCAAACACTGCAATCTTTTTCTAAATTTTGAACAGCACTCTTGGAATTGTGATACTGCTCTCAACCTGCAAGTGGTGTAAACCCCCACTTCAAATCTGACCCTCCTCCACCCACATTTCCACTTCTTATTTTTTCAATCTTCAACAAAATGATGTTGGAAATATGATACTTGTGCTGCCTTTACTGAATTTTCAAGTAAAACACTCAGTTGCGCACGGTCATAATTGTAACAAATAATTGTAACTGCTAATTCTCTTTTTTACAATTTGTAGCAAATTTACCATTTGTAGCAAATTTACAGTTTGTAGCAAATTTACCNTGGTTGTCAAAATTGAGTGCAAGCTAAAACTTGGTATGGCACTATCTGACCCACCTCCTCCCACAATTCAAACACTACAATCTTTTTCTAAATTTTGAACAGCACTCTTGGAATTGTGATACTGCTCTCAACCTGCAAGTGGTGTAAACCCCCACTTCAAATCTGACCCTCCTCCACCCACATTTCCACTTCTTATTTTTTCAATCTTCAACAAACTGATGTTGGAAATGTGATACTTGTGCTGTCTTTACTGAATTTTCAAGTAAAACACTCAGTTGCGCACGGTCATAATTGTAACAAATAATTGTAACTCCTAATTCTCTTTTTTACAATTTGTAGCAAATTTACAATTTGTAGCAAAAACATAAGGTCCTGCAGATTGTAAATGTATGTTCGGTCAAGAAAATATACTTTTTTAATATATGAATAGTATGTAATTACACTGTAATTATATCTTCAGATAATTTTAGTCTTCAAAAAGTGCTTTAAATAAGTGAAATTGCTGAACGAATGTGCACTCATCGAGTAAAAGGGATTAGAACTTTCACTAAAGACACATGTCAAGCCTTAACTCACACTTGCAACAGACTTGCTGAACTAGCAAAATATCTGCTACTTCATTATTCATGTCAATATGTTATATTGGGGAAGTGCACGTTTGATCCAATTGAGAAAGAATTTTATGAAATTGGATTTGAAAATCAATTCTGTGTATAAAATAAATGGACAAGGCGATAAAATTTAAACCTTGTCTAACCCCTATCTTGATCTTAACACAATCGGAGAGTCCATTATTTACTTTTACAAATACATGTTGGCTTCCGTATAAGGTGTTGATAAAAGGGAGTTCTTTACCTCAAACCCCGATCTTGCCAAGACATTCTATTATCTTTATATGATTTACTCGATCACATGGCTTTTGGTAGTCGATCAAAGAAGGATATACATTTTTTGTTCGAGATGTGGACATATCGAAGAACGCTGAAAACCCCTGGACGTGCTAGAGTTACCAATGAGAAAGTGTTAGCAAAGATAAATGCAACAACTCATCTACTTAATATCATCAAAAAGAAAAAGTTAGTTAATTTTGGTCACATCACCAGAGCCAATAGACTCCAAAGAATTTTGTTGGAAGCTATAATCAATGGAAAGAGACGTCACAGTAGACCCCAAACAGCTTCGACTACAAATATCCAAGAGTGTAGAGAGCGTACTTACTCAGAGGTAGTTGCCTGGGATCGTGTTAGATGAAGATTGATCTTTTTTTCCCTACCCTTTGCAGGGTGGAATATGACAATGATGATTGTTTTTTGTGAGTGTGGGGATGAAAAGTTAATATTAAGTCACTGGCGAAAATCAGTTTGTGTAAAGTTACCTGTGCTCTCATATTTATTTATATGATTGTGTAGAAAAGAAATTTTTTTGGTTATTTTACACTTAATAAAGCAGAAAGGGTGTTATGTTGGGCAGAGGTTTCTTTTTCTGTCACATCTTCATAACAATCGATTTATTACGTTCTTGTTTCCTTTCATCGCATGATACATCAGAATTTTATATTTTTTTGTGCTTGCTATGTGCTATGTTGTTATAATGCAAATCATTAACGTAGAGAAAATTTTTAACAAGTGTAATGTTTCTTTAGTGAATCCTTTCTGCTCCAAAGACCTGGTCTTTTGTTGAAAAAGATCTTTATTAAGTATATTGGCTAAGTCTAATCGATCTCTATCAGGAATGAGAAAACAACTTTTCTTTTAATAAAACGAAAAAAAAGCTGCTCTTACAGTTCACACATAAGAACGTCAAGCTTTTAGATTCATTTTTTGTGAAAAAATCCCAAAATTTTTGAGTCCAGTAAAATTTAAATGAATTTGTTTTAACAAGCTAAAAAAATTACATCACGTATTTTAATTTAATCCTCTTACAGTGTCTGTAACATCGTATAATACAGAGCTCTTTTTATACAGAGTTTTCTGTCAAATATCATTTGACTTTGTTCTTTTTTTATCCTCGTCTCCCGTTGTATCCATATTCGTGTATGAAGAGAGCTTCCATGAAAACATCTTACATGGAATTTATATATTGTTCTTCGACATGAAAAATTTTATGAAGAAAGAGGGCTGTTTCTGAGGGTCTCCTTTCCTTCCTCAACATGCAGTGTTAACACTTAATTCAATGATCAAAGTTTTCACTTGTGTGATCTGTAAGACAAAATAAACTTAGAATTTAGATGTCCAAAAGAAGGATTTAGTTGAAGAATTTTGAAATACCGATATTAAGTGATAGTATCACAGAAATTAAAGGATTTGTTTTGAAAAGACGAACATGTATGAGAAACCTAAATTCCCTGGTAGAGACCTGACAGGTGCATTTTAACTGAAGGCTCGGTGCATGCTCTTCCATCAACTGACATCTGACTTTCTTTTCACTTTAAAATATTTCCAAATTTTGAAAATGATCACTGGCTTTGAGGCCTTAAAGAAATGAAAAAAAGCTTTCCTCTACTGAAAGCCACAGATCCAACTCTTTTCATGGCTTTTATAAGATAATATTGTAATTCGTTTTGGTTATTGACAAACATTTAAAAAAGAAAATATGTTGCAATCGAAAATTAAAAGAACACCGAAAGAGACCTTTTCAACAATTCACTCACATCTTATTAAATAAGACGTAAATTTTTCATATCCAAGTCCAAGTATCTTACTGAAAAACCACGCCTTTATTTGTGATTTTATGAGTACGCACTAAATGAAGACGTTCTTAAGACTGTAACAGCTGACATTAGAAAGTCCCATCGAAGATTTACTTGTAACACATCAGTCAAACTTTACATCCCATTTCACCTCATAGTTGAAGTAAATGTGTTTCTCATGAAAGTAAGTGTACAACTAATCTGTCTTAACAAGACCTTTGGCCTTCGTAATAAATGAAAAATTATATAACTTTTAAAAGCATAACAGTAGAGGAATTTTCCCTTTTGAGAGTCTTAACTAGAGAAACGAAAGCAAACCTAGGTAAAAACTTTCCAAGTAAATTTACATTGATGTAGATTGTAAAACATTTCTGGGTTAGTCTTTTAAAAACTGCAGTGTTTTAAGTGCTTGCAGAGGTTGGTATTTTAAGTGCGTGGTATCTTATCGATGGGGGGATGGTCCGAACATTTTCCCTGTGGGCTTTGCCCTCCAAAGCCTAGACTTCAAGGCGGCTTTTTAGCCGTCTAGTTGTGGGAGAGCTATATATTTTTCCAACTTCTTTCCCAACACGTAGAAGTAGAGAAACGAAAAAGACACCAGCTCTCAGAGCGACCAACAAAAATGATTTTTCCTTAAACTATGGCAAATGTAACTCATGTCACAACTCCCTTAAACGTAAAGTTGTTGGTCGTGTTCGTGGTTTATAGATTGTTTTATAATTACAACTGAACAGATCAATAGTGTCAGGAGCATGTCTTTAAAATCGCCACGTTCAATATCCGTAGATTGTCCAAACAGAAAAAAAAACACAAAAAGATCTAACGAAAGACAGAAAGAAATACAAACTAGATATTTTCTATGGACAAGAAACTAAAACAAAAAAGGAATGTGATCAGAGAATTATTAACTTTAGGTATATTTTTCTACCTTCGAAAAGCCAAAACTACCGAAATGGATTCATGATCTTTTGTAAATGGAAGGAAAAAGTATCGAAATATTAGTGTCCATTAGATCGAGTTTCTTTATTGAATTAAAAGCGAAAACGGAATAGGGGTAAGGATAGAAAGATTGTAATTATTATTGTACAAAGTGGGTTAGAAAAGATATACAAGAATTAAATATATTCTACAAGAATTTGAAAGAAATAATTAATTATATTAAAACAAATCCTCTTCCATACATGCCATTCGTGGCAGGAGACGAGTGCAAAAGTTGGGAAAGATAATGGCAAGGAGTATTTTTTCGGGGAATATTCAAGTGGTAAGAGGAATACAGGTGGACAACATTTATTTGACTTTTGTTCTTTACAAAATCTATCGATTAATAATAGTTGCTTTGAGTACAAGGCTAAACACATCGGTGCTTTCTGAACCCGCGCAGGGGGCCGAACCCTTCTTGTTAAATTTTTCTTGATTCTTTGGGGTCTCGGACCCCTAAGCAACTTTGTATCGATCGTGCTTTTGAAAATGGACGACTTAGAAAATGGTGAAAAAAGAGTTTGTCAGGAACAATGCATGTTTACAATACAGCAATCAATTTGTTTTAAGTTCAACCAGACACACATGTACAGAAACCCCATTAAAATTCTGTTGATTTCACCAATGTCATCAGACTGTTCTGTCAGGAGAATTATTCCTCCAATTCATTTTAAACACTCCAACTCAGTGATAAATTTCAAGCCAAAACTGATATGCATTGCTCACCTTGCTCACCTTGCTCACCTTGCTCACCTTGCTCCGCTGTATCCTGACCGGGTAGCGGGTTTCTGCTGTATCTTCCGCTCGACCAGACTCCGCCACCTGCTCCTGTCGCTAGTGTCCTCTCTCTCCAGATCAAGCCAGCGAAGGTCTGTTTTCACTTTATCCCTCCATCTTTGCTTTGGTCTGCCTCTGCCTCTATTTCCTTCAACTCTCATGTCGCATACCATCCTGATGTCTTCCTCTGCTTTTCGGCGACAAACATGGCCAAACCATTCCATCCTCCTTTTTCTCATCAGATCTTTTACTGGCATCACCCCTGCTTCTGTTGTTATCGTCTCATTCCTCCTGTGCTCCTCTAAACTTATTCCAAGGCAGTATCTGAGCATGCGCATTTCACAGGAGCTGATCTTGTCCGCCTGAGTACCCGTAATAGGCCAAGTCTCATTTCCGTAGATCAGGGCTGGTCTCACTGCTGTTTTATAAATTAGCACTTTGAGCTTGGGAGGCATTTTTCTGTCGCAGAGTACTCAAGTTAACAGTCTCCATTTGTTCCAGGCTTTAGAAATGCGCAGTTCGATTTCCCTTTGGCAGCCTCCCTCCTGTTGGATCGTGGTGCCAAGGTATTTGAACTGGTGACATTTCGGTAGCTTGGCTCATGCGTTCGAGTTGTATTCATTCATCATGATGTTTCCTGTCTCTCCAATTGGTGGCAAATACTCCGTCTTTGACCTACTCAGCTTCAACCCCACGTTCCCCATCACCTCTCTCCACTTAAAGTCGCTGCTCAAGTTCTAGTCGATCATCTGCGCAGAGCACCAAGTCATCGGCGAACAACATTGCACAAGGGGTTTCTTCAGCAATTTTGTCAGTGATGAGGTCCATGATGATTATGAAGAGCAACGGGCTCAAAGCCGACCCCTGGTGAAGTCCAACTTCTACCTTTATCTTCTCCGACTTCCCCGAGCCTGTGCTGATTCTGGTGGTGCTGCCCTCGTACATGTCCTTAATCACTCGAATGTACTCCTCTGGAACCCCTCTTCTCCGAAGACAGTGCCAAATTAGCTCCCTGGGGATAGTGTCGTAGGCTTTTTCAAGGTCTACAAACACCATGTTAAGTGGCCTGTTGTGTTCCCCGAATTTTTCTTGCAATATTCTTAGGCAGAACATTGGTTCTGTAGTTGACTTTCCTCTTTGGAATCCATACTGATTTTCCTTGATGGTAACTATTTCTCTTAGTCTTGCTTCAATGACTCTTTTCATGTGCTTCAGGCTATGGCTGAGCAACTTTATTCCTCTACAATTTCCACATTCAAGTGGGTCTCCTTTCTGCTTAAAGATAGGTGTGGCAGTGCTTCCTCTCCATTCCTGTGGTATTCTGTCTCTCATGATGTTTCTCATTACTGCTGTTATCCAAGATATTCCTTTTTCTCTGAGGCATTTCACTAGCTTAATTGGTAATTCGTCTGGTCTCATTGCTCGTTGATATCCTGCACTGGTCCTTGCACCGGTGGTACCTCCTCTAATTTCTCCATTCGATTTTTGGTGTTCAGTAGGGTGTGGAAATAGCCGCTTCATATAGAATTTTCCCATCCTTATCCCTCATAAGGGGCAGTCTGTCGATGTCCTTTGACCTCCTGTTCCTGGTTTTTCCCAGGCGATGAATGATCTGAGGGACATTTCCTTCCAGCTCCCTGTAGAGGTTTTCAACTGCTGCTTCTCGCGCTATAGCACACTCTTCCTTGCTGATCTTGTCTGTTTGTTGGTAATGCTCTTTTGCTTCATCCGTCCTTTCCATTTTTCAGCGTTTAAAGGCTATCTTCTTTTCTTTTGTTGTCTGCTTCACTTCTTCATTCCACCACCAAGACTCCTACTCTAAGTATTTCCCAGGTACTGATGTTCCCAGGACCTCCTTAGCTGCTTCTATTATATCGGGGTAGGTTGTCTGCCACTTCATTTTCGTCTCGTCTTCAGTGTCTTCCAGTATTTCTTCCAGCTTCTCTACTAGGTCTCTTCCTTCCTGTTTTTTCAGTTTCCACCAACAGATCCTCTTGTCCCTCTTTCTCCTTCTCTTCTTCTTTTTTACGTAGATGTAATCCATCACTAGTAGGCGGTGTTGAGGAGCTACACACTCCCCAACAATCACCTTGCAGTTCTTTATTCTGCTCAGGCCTTCTCTCCTTGTCGTGATGTAATCAATAATTGTCTTATTAGGGCCGCTCTCAAAGGTATAACTCTGCGCGTCGCTCTTAACGAAGAAGGTGTTCACCAGGGCCAGATCACTAGCTCTAACAAAGTCAAGGATCTTCTTTCCTTCCGCATTGATGTTACCACATGACTTCCCTCTATGCCATCTCTTGTATCCCTGTCTACTGATTTCCATATGTCCGTTCAGGTCTCCTGCCAGGAAAAGCTCCTCCTCTATGCGAATGTTGTCAGTTCCCGTTGCAAGTTCTGCCCAGAATCTCTCTTTCTCTTCCTCATCACAGCCTTGTTGTGGGGCATATGCTGATATGATGTTGTAGGTTTTCTGGGGGGTCACCAACTTCATGCTGATGATCCTGTCAGATTTCCTATTTACTTCTATGACCTTGTCTTGCCATTCTTCCTTCAGGCATATCGCAACTCCATTCCATGGTCTTGTCCCTCCACTATAGTAAAGTTTCACTCCTTCTCTAATGTTTCTTGCCTTTCCTCCAGCTTTCCCTCCAGTCCATCGCGTCTCTTGTAGGCATAGTATGTCCAGTTTGCGCCGCGTCATCATGTCTGCAATCTCTCTACTCTTCGCTGTTAGCGTTCCGATGTTTAGGGTTGCTATCCTGATCGTTGTTAGCCTCGCTTGCTTACTTCTCACAGCGTCAAGGCCAGTGTTCCGCTGCGCATCGCTTAACATGGGGTATGCCCTAGCATTGTCTGGCTGTCGTCGGTTTTCAGGCATAATTTAGTTTTGGGCATATGATTTTTACCGGCCGGATGCTCTTCTTGTCGTCGAATCTTCTGTTTTTATCCAGGCTTGGGACTGGCTGAAGGATGCGCTGGCTTGCTCATCCCCCCGGCGACATTAAAACTGATATGCATTGTAACCAAAAATTCAAAGCGAGTTTGAGAAATGTAAGTTCATCTTTAGCTGTTCTCAAACTATAATATCTAAACGCAAGGCATTATTACTTAGATTTAAATTAGGATGCTTCTGTCAACAATTAAGGTGCCAAAAATACATGTTGGATGTCTTGCTTTTCTGTTAGGCCCAGTGATACTGTGCTCTACTATTTTCAGCTCAATGAACAAAATTTTAGCACTTGTTGGGCAACTTAAACAAGATGCACTCGCTGTTTATTGTGATGAAGGAGTGTTTAGTATTGTTGTCGCTATCTTTTTACAGAAGCAAGATCAGTTTAGAAAGCTGATGCCAACAATTGATAGGTCTCACACAACCACATGTTTGTTGCACAGTGTCGGGAAGCACATCAGCGCTTGGAAGAGACACTTTGCCACATACGTGTCTTTGACTCTGTCTTGGATGGTACTCAGTACGTGCAATCTCCAATGGGACTACTTATACTGGCAAATTCTGAAAAAAAGCTAAAATGGAATGCCTGTGCTCAAGCAGTTCAGAACGAAGGCATTTCAGCATTCAAATGGAGCAAAAGAGGCCTTCATCATCAGAGGTGGCACGTTACTTGGAGCCGATCTTAAAAAAAGCTAAATTTTGAAAAAATTTATATTGGCAGGCTACAAAGGAATCTAAAAAGAACATTTGCGACCAGTAAAGAGTATGCTGCCATTTTTCCAAACTGAAAGATTGAATTATCAAGGGCACTGCTCTCTATATCTTGAGATGATGCGAAGGCTTTCTGCTCAACATTCAAGTATTTACAAAGAGTTCTTAGAAAAAAAGTTTTATAATGAACACATCTGATAGTTTCTTCAAAGCTGTTGCGCGAGAGATGAAGCTGGAACTAACCATTTAAAGCTCCGAGAAGGGAGCAGGTTGTGTAATTGGTCAAACCAAACATCGGCTTTTGTGACAGAATGGAAATTAGCATATAATGAAGTTCTTGACATCAGCAAGTGCTACAGAAGCATTAAGAAATCATTTTCTGTCGGAGACTGATTCAATCGTACTGAACAAAGAACTACAAAGCAAAAACATTACGGAATATTTTGAAGCAGTGAAACAAGCTTTTGACTCTGAATGAGAGAATAAATCTTTTTTAAATCAGTAATTTGTGCAATTTCATTACAAAGCAAGTTGCGCCTTGTGACAAATCAACAAAAATACTCTCATGCTTCAATGATTATGAGAATATTTACGCAAATTTCCGAGGACAGCACTTTCTGAAGAAAGAAAAGAAGCTCGATGACACTACAAAGAGAGTCACACTGCTACAATTTTTGCAAAAAGCCAAAAAGTGCTGATTACAGACAAGGATGATGCTGACAGCTTGTTCTTGTAAAGTGTGTGGAAACTGCAAAAGAAGATGGACATTGCACGATCAAGAGTGTTTTTTCAGAGAAATTTTGAGGTTTGACATGAAATAATGCTTACCATTTCTTTATATCAAATCGGACCAACAAGGTCCAAAAAACAAGAAATATTGAAAACCTTGGAAAGTAGTCTTCAAGTAGGAGATAATACTGTGGATCCTAGTATTGACTTAAAAACTGATCTGGTTGTAGACTTCACGTCAGTGGTCAGAAAGATTCCCTTTTAAGTTCATAAGAACATAAACGAGACCTTAGAAGCTTCGTGGCCTGCGATAATATACTCTGGTGGGTTGAGGCAACTACTGGTTGTGTATGACAGGTACTTGCAAAGCTCAATCATGGAATCAGAAGGAGCTCACTGATTTGACACAACATCCATTGGCATCGTTGAATTGGGGCCTGATTCACGCATACCTGTTGACATGAAATCAGTTTGGTGCTCAACAAGTAAAAGCTGTAACTCCAAACCATCTAAAAACTATTCTACCAGAAAAAGTCCTCACATGACCAAATGGATATAATTCTCAGTGGCTATGTGACTGGTGCTTGTGCTTGTGGTTTGCCTGCGAAATGTTGCAGAAAGATTTTGGACAGAGGACGTTAACATATCCTACACTCCTAGAGAGTCAGCTTTTCTTTTCAACACTCAGAAGCTTATAGAAAACGCTGATATACAAGAAAGCTATTCAAATACATTGAAAACTTATTAATAACTTCAAAATAAATGTTGATCGAATTTAACAGAAGTCCTTTTGAAAACTTTAGAAGATGCTGTAGGTAAAGTAAGATAAGAGAACGAATTTCATTATTATAATTCAAAAATAGACAGTCCATGTAAAGAGAAACAACAATTAAGATTACAGATAGAAGATACTTCAAACGTCACAAAAAAAGTTGAACTGAAACAAAAGAGAAAGAAGACAACAAAACAAATTAAGAAAAAGCTGAGAAAAGAGTATGAAAAAATAATTAGCAATTTTGTGATGGAAATTGATAAAACAAAAATGGTGCCTATATGTTCGCACCAACAAACCTGAAACATGACATAAAANTGCGCGAGAGATGAAGCTGGAACTAACCATTTAAAGCTCCGAGAAGGGAGCAGGTTGTGTAATTGGTCAAACCAAACATCGGCTTTTGTGACAGAATGGAAATTAGCATATAATGAAGTTCTTGACATCAGCAAGTGCTACAGAAGCATTAAGAAATCATTTTCTGTCGGAGACTGATTCAATCGTACTGAACAAAGAACTACAAAGCAAAAACATTACGGAATATTTTGAAGCAGTGAAACAAGCTTTTGACTCTGAATGAGAGAATAAATCTTTTTTAAATCAGTAATTTGTGCAATTTCATTACAAAGCAAGTTGCGCCTTGTGACAAATCAACAAAAATACTCTCATGCTTCAATGATTATGAGAATATTTACGCAAATTTCCGAGGACAGCACTTTCTGAAGAAAGAAAAGAAGCTCGATGACACTACAAAGAGAGTCACACTGCTACAATTTTTGCAAAAAGCCAAAAAGTGCTGATTACAGACAAGGATGATGCTGACAGCTTGTTCTTGTAAAGTGTGTGGAAACTGCAAAAGAAGATGGACATTGCACGATCAAGAGTGTTTTTCAGAGAAATTTTGAGGTTTGACATGAAATAATGCTTACCATTTCTTTATATCAAATCGGACCAACAAGGTCCAAAAAACAAGAAATATTGAAAACCTTGGAAAGTAGTCTTCAAGTAGGAGATAATACTGTGGATCCTAGTATTGACTTAAAAACTGATCTGGTTGTAGACTTCACGTCAGTGGTCAGAAAGATTCCCTTTTAAGTTCATAAGAACATAAACGAGACCTTAGAAGCTTCGTGGCCTGCGATAATATACTCTGGTGGGTTGAGGCAACTACTGGTTGTGTATGACAGGTACTTGCAAAGCTCAATCATGGAATCAGAAGGAGCTCACTGATTTGACACAACATCCATTGGCATCGTTGAATTGGGGCCTGATTCACGCATACCTGTTGACATGAAATCAGTTTGGTGCTCAACAAGTAAAAGCTGTAACTCCAAACCATCTAAAAACTATTCTACCAGAAAAAGTCCTCACATGACCAAATGGATATAATTCTCAGTGGCTATGTGACTGGTGCTTGTGCTTGTGGTTTGCCTGCGAAATGTTGCAGAAAGATTTTGGACAGAGGACGTTAACATATCCTACACTCCTAGAGAGTCAGCTTTTCTTTTCAACACTCAGAAGCTTATAGAAAACGCTGATATACAAGAAAGCTATTCAAATACATTGAAAACTTATTAATAACTTCAAAATAAATGTTGATCGAATTTAACAGAAGTCCTTTTGAAAACTTTAGAAGATGCTGTAGGTAAAGTAAGATAAGAGAACGAATTTCATTATTATAATTCAAAAATAGACAGTCCATGTAAAGAGAAACAACAATTAAGATTACAGATAGAAGATACTTCAAACGTCACAAAAAAAGTTGAACTGAAACAAAAGAGAAAGAAGACAACAAAACAAATTAAGAAAAAGCTGAGAAAAGAGTATGAAAAAATAATTAGCAATTTTGTGATGGAAATTGATAAAACAAAAATGGTGCCTATATGTTCGCACCAACAAACCTGAAACATGACATAAAATAAATAAATAACTTTTAATTTGATGAGGATAACAAACGAGTACTTTCAGAACAAAGAAAACATAAAATAATGCATGATTATTTTTCACCTAAACTTCACTATAACTCTCTCCGAACTGTAAAACCCGATCTGAAAAAATACCTCTTAAACAAACTTGAATGACAAATTAGCAAGTGAAGAAAGGCTTAATGCGGACGCAAATATAATAAAGCTTGTGGCAAAGACAACACATATGGAGAACTACTCAAGCACGACTATATCGACGATACATCGACGATACATTAATCGATGACGATCCAGAATCATTATCCTAATGGGGGGGGCGTCGGGGTGCTAACCCTTACTCAAGAGCAATCTATAATTAAACATTCATGACAGGGTGGTTTACGTCTCTTAGGCTTCCGTAGCCCGCATACCCTAAGTGTTATTAGATATTGCCAGTAGTTGCATATCAAAACAAAAAGTTTTATTTGCTTTAATTTATTGTTCAGGGAAACTACGTCAAGAATTTTTACTAATTCAAGGCTTTGCTTTCATTTTACCTTTTTCAAAAGAGTTAAACGTTAACTCTCGAAAACCGTTGTTACTAAAAGGTAACCAGTAAAGTTCATCTTTTTACATAATAACATTGACACTCCAGAACACATAAGATCCTACAGCTGGGACGTGTACATAAAAAATCCACTAAATAAAGAGCCAAGTAAAGAGTTAATCCATTTCGTGAAAATTTTCAGTATAAAAAACAATCCTATTTAGAATGTCGAAGTAACGAGGAACAGCTCACTGTTTGGTCAAGAAAAGTATGTAGATATTGTGTGGCAATACTGTCACAACACAGCAAAGTGACACAAACTTACCGGGCTCACCAAGGAATCCATTTTGGTGGTGAACCAATGAATTGTACCAAGAGCTGCTTGCAAAAAGGGCTGAAAGAATAAGAAATTCTTTAGAGCCGAAGGTTGTAAATTTGTAAACAACAGGTCACAATTATTGAAACAGAACTGTGAGGGTTAGCTAGCAGTCGAAAGAAGGGTTCTATTTATATCACTATTTATACCACCGAACTACCAGATGTAATGTTTCTTTCCTTCAAACATCTTTCTTCTACAAAGCTGTAACTTGACGAAAAAGGGTGGCTGATCAAAAAGTTCTCAGACAAGTTTCATACAACACCTCTGCAGCAATTGATTATGTCTGAACATACCTGACAGGGTGAAAAATAAAAGACCGCACCATGGACGTACGTTGAGAAGCAGCAACCCAATGACACAATTCCACCATATATGTAATGCGACCTTGAGCCCAAGTGACGATTTGTGAGTGAATTTGTTGAGCAGAGATTTGCGATCTAATTCCTTCAGAATATTGGCAAGAAATTAACAGAAAACTGCAAAGTGTTGCAGAAAGGTTATGGGCACAGGACTTTATCACAACCTACGGTCTGCAAATGGATTAAATGCCTTAGAGAAGCTTAGACAAGAGTCAAAGACTTACCACGTTCTGGTCAACCGAGCTAATCAAGGAATTTGTCAATGGTTGGAATGGGTCTTGCTCAAATTAATAGTGACCGAAGACTGAACATTGATGACTTGTCTTTGGAGACTGATATATCATTTGGTTCAATTTAAACCATTTTGACTGAGGATTTAATGATGAAATGAGTGAAAACTAAGTTTGTTTTAAAGCTGGTGACCTATGACCAGAAATCAAAAGAATCCAAATTTGTTTTGAATGTAAGGGAGCGCAATAGGAAAACCAGGGCTTCTTACTCTATTATTTTGGAGGCTGAACCTTGAGTATATGGATATGATCCAAAAATGAATTGCCAGTCAGCTTTGGGGTCGTCACTTCAGTCTCCTCCGTCCAAAGAAAGCAGGAGCAGGAGGTAGGACGTAACAATGGCCCATTGCTTTGGAACAGAAAGCCGGGGAGGGCAATTTACCCTTAAAAGACGAACATTCTCGGCTGGATAAGCTTCTACATCAGAATCTGACGATTTTATTACCTACTTATAGCTGCACTGAGTTGTAAGACAGAGAATAGAAGGCGACGATGAAATAATAATATTAGTCTTTTAACGAGAGAAAACAAAAAAAAGTTGCATCGAGCTTGGTGATACCCACAAGAGTATTAACAAGTAAGCCAAATCGATAAACTATGCAAACAACTGTCACACAGTGCTATTGACATTCAAATGCCAATTCGAGCAATAATTTACAAGTTAACATCTAAAAAGGCTGGTTAAATTTAGGTTCAAATAAGCACACACGATCTTGAAAAAATCCACACTTATTGAGCCTTGGAAATACTTAATGCTATTTTGTGATCACAGTAATAGTTTAAGTTATTTTGTGATTTTGTTCCTAAAGGTCAAATTTTCCAAGTAGCAAACAAAGGATTACTTTATTTCCTATACAGATTTTAGGATGGCTGCACTGCACAAATACAACAAATAGTCTGAAGTTCATTAAAACGAATTTTTATGAGATCTAACACAAAAGTTAACGTCAAGGGATCAAATTCCCACCAAATTTGATTTTTTCGTAGAGAAACGTGTAATTTTCAGCAAGATTGAGGTAAATCAAAAAAATGTATCATGCCCCTTACATCAAATAAAAGATTTCTTTTTTGTCGCGTGCAGCATGGCTTTCTTAACAATCCCCCGTTGGAGCACACCCTTGGACAAGACAATAAGACTCAGCAGGAATAAACAAAGAGACAAAAAAGAGCGCCTACAGTATGTCGAGAGAAACGGCGCAATGCAGGAAAACAAGTAAAGCAAGCTTTATAATTTCATACAATGAACAGCAAATAAAGCGGATAACTTTTTGTTGACACAAGGAACACTTGCACTTGTTCTATGAAAACATGAAGGGGGAAACTAACACCAAAGAATCACCAGAAAGTTGAGTAAGTGGTGGTGGTGGGGGGGGGGGGGAGTACGTTTGACAGAAAACCTGATAACATCATCCTCTAAGTGAAACTTACAGTCGATTATTTCCCAAAGACGGAGTCCATATTCAAAACGAGAACTTTCTTCAGAAAAAATATAAAACCAGGAAATTGACAAAAAGGTTTTTATATTTTCAGCCATTTCCAAGAATATTCAGTTTTAAGGCTCTCGACTTTTCCCGCCGTTATGTTCTGCAATAAGGTGTTCTCGCTCGCTTCGCCAGCTCAAACGATAACATACCCATGAACACAAAAGCAATTCAAAATTTAGTTTTGAAATGTAACACAACGGGACTTGCTGTTGCACCCGAATCCCTTGGTCGGAGTAATGCTCTGTCAAGAAAATGATGTTCACATGTTCACTAGCGCAACCATTTCGTCGTTACATAGTTTTCGAATAAACCCTTCAAGAACAAGCCTCCAAAAATACGACATTTCAAATAGAGTACGGGTCTGATGCACATAAATGAATCCCACTGAGGTCTTTCATCTCTGCAGACACCTCCCTTCCTGCTGCGCTTATCAAATACCCAGACAACTATTGGTCTGCTTTCCTACTGATGAAACCTTGTTCTTCAGTCATGGTTTGTATTTTCGTCTACCATGTTAACAAAGCATCGCATTAGATACGTTCGCCACTTCATTAAAAACAGAAAGAACTCTAAATATGAAGTGAAACGATAACTCGTTGAGTGAAATAAACACCATGAAGACTATACATTTTGCATCTAAATCAAGTCAAATTTCTAACCTAATTAGCAGGAATAAGCTTGTTCTTCCAGTCGCCCGTCCAAAACTGGCAAGTCATAGGGTCCCTTGTGTAATAGCAGGTAACATAAGTTAAAAACAATCACATTTTTTCCTTCTTTTTTTTAAAATTAAGATGCATTGTACCTTAAATAGATAGTTTCCGATGGTGCAAACGTGAACACTTCTTTTTCTCTCCATCCTCTTCATAATTTCCTTTTTGGTATCCAAATCTTCATATTTGTGTTGACATGGGGAGTAGACAACAAAAAAGAAAAGAAGAGGAAAAAGCATGAAATAATAAATAAATTAAGATAATCGGAATGAAGCCAGGTTCCAATAATTCATGTCTGTAACCGTAACGATTTATTCTGCAGGAGTAAGAACACAACCCGAAGTGTTCGGTTTATTAAAAGTAAGGTTGACAAATCTAAATCCAAAGCAATGTCAATCTCAAAATTATCTGGAATGAAGGCAGTTTATGCACTCAAAAATGACGACCAGGTGCGTCAGTTAATGAATTTACAAGATATTTTTGACACTGATACACCGTCTCTTGTTTCTTCAGGGTTACCGTAGGGTTGTAGTTTAGAGAAGTGTCCATAGTGATTCAGGAAATATTATGCTGATGCTTATCACAGAAAAGCTAGGGTTTCTGAATGGGCTATTGAAAGTGCAATAAGAGGAAACAGAAAAATCAAAACTGGCTTGTATTGGCACTGAAAAGATAATAACCTTGAATGAATTATAACGTTGTGACAATTCTCCTGTGGTGAAGCAAGAATTAAAATAAAGAAAGCAAAATTCAATATTACGGGCGTTTATCTAAAAAAGTACCTGAGGAGGAGTTGTGTTCAATTGTTATTTCCTGGCAGCGCAATTTATGTTCCGCAGCATTTTTTCTTCCGTCCTTCTTTACTTATGGTATAGCTTACCTCCATTACAACTGCAAAAGAATTTTCACCAGATTGAATTGCTTTTCTTTAACTATTCTAAGTTTAGGAATTGCTTGAACAAGATAACAAAGGTCTAACATGAAATGAAAAGAAAAACAATCCCTTAGACACCCGACAAATGTCATGCCAATGGTTAAAGAAAAGCAAAAAAAAAAGCAGAGAAGGCTAATAAAAATTAGCCTTTTCTTACAAAAAGTATAAATGAAAGTAGTTGCTTGGTTCTTATAAGAGGGAGCAAAAAAATATTTTTTTTCTTCTATTTCACATAGATGTGACATTTGGTAATATTGACGATACGATGTATTTTCTGGACTTCTCGACGTTAAAAAGCATGTCAGTCGAATGTACATACATGAGTATAAATATATACTTGTATATACATATACATATACATACATACACATTTACATATATACACATATCCATATATACACACATACATATTTACATATATACAGATATACATATATTCACATATATATATACATACATACACATTTACATATATACACATAGACATATATATACATAGACATATATACACAGACATATAGATACATAGACATATAGACACATAGACATATAGACACATAGACATATAGACACATAGACATATAGAGAAAGACAGATAGACACATAGACAGAAAGACAGAGACAGATAGACACATAGACAGATAGACATATAGACACGTTTACAATAAATGACTTGTTTTTGTTTGAATAAATAAATAAATATTTTTACATATATGTATATACGCATATGTGTATATACGTACATATATATATTTATTCAAACAAAACAAAAACAAGTCATTTATTGTAAACGTTACAGCTTAATTCAAAGCCTTCCCCAGTAACATAACAGCATAACAGTAACATGCATAAAGCATAACGCAATGTAGTGGTTGATATATTGAAAAGTGATATTACAACTGGCTACGAGCAGAACAAGGTCAGTCACGAGAAAATGTCGTATAATAGGGAGCCGAAGTCATCTACTCTCATGTCTATCCTTATTCGGGTATTTAGTATCTAAACGAGGAGCCCCCATGCCCTAGTTATAAAGGTGTCAGGAAACTGCCCCTGTTACTAGTTATTTTGTTTTGTTTTGGTTTGTAAATATTGTATCTAGGATTCGTGATTACCGATAATTTCTCTGTGGTATTGACGCAAGTAGACGATTGTTCTCGGCAAGAACTAAGTGAGTCACTTGGGTTAGGTTCAATGTCACGGGCAGTATTGCGTGTGTGACATCGGTAATTTGCATGTAGGCGTGTGAAATTTAGAAATCAATGAAGCCGATCATATTTTAGATGTGATTCATGTAATTAGACATTCGCATATATACTTGTGATTTTGTACTTCAAGGTCGTCGTTTGAAGTGATCTTCGTTGTGATAAGGTCGTCGTTTGAAGTGATCTTCGTTGTGATAAGATCGTCGTTTGAAGTGATCTTCGTTGTGATAAGATCATCGTTTGGAGTGATCTTCGTTGTAATAAGATCGTCGTCGTAATTTAAGATTGTCGTTGCAGGTTGAGATTGTCTTAGTTTTGTAAAGCACGATTATTGGAGCTGTTGTTATATGTATTCATTACTGGAATACAGTTGTTTATATTGATGGTAATTTGTTGATGATACGAATGTTATCATAAAGTATTATACAGTCCTCTAACGAAAAGAGTCGTCGTTTTTCGGAATTTCCTTCGCTTGAACCAGCGCACGTATTAAGGGGTCAAGAAAACCACCCCTTTCTCACACTTGGTCCACCGAGCCGGATTTATAGAGCTTTTAAGTTGTCAGATTGTTCAATTTGTTGTCTTCACTATGGAAGGATTGCAAAAATTGAGAAGGAAAAGAGGAGGCATTCGAGCCTATATTACAAAGACAGTTGGAGTAGTTGAATCGAAGTTATTAAACATCGCCGTAGCAGACAAGGACGAACTCCATGAATATGGAGATTTATTAAAAGAGAAACTAAAGCGCCTTAATGAACTGGATGAGGAGATTTTAGAAGAAGCATGTGACTTGGATGACGAATTACACCAAGAAATTGAGGATGCAGCCGAATTTACGATAAAGATAAAAATAATTATTAGGAAATTGGAACGGGAAGCAACCGGAAAATCAAAAGAAGAATCGAGCAGCAACCGAGGAAAAAATACTATGAGGGCAAGACTGCCCAAGCTGCAGGCCATAAGGTTCAGTGGAAAGCCGCAAGAATGGACGGAATTTTATGACTCCTTCACATCCACTATAGACAGTAATATGGAGCTTTCCCCAGTGGATAAATTTAATTATCTGAAGTCACTAGTGGATGAGCCAGCGAAATCTTGTATAGCGGGATTCCCATTAACGGCAGCTAATTACGAGGCTGCAAAGAACTTGTTAAAAAGCAGATATGGGAAAGAGGATGTTGTTCAGAGGGCGTACCTCAAAGACTTGCTCGGGATTCAGTCGGTTACTTCCGAGAAAAACGTCACAAAATTGAGGCAAATGCACGACCAGGTCGAGGTCAATCACCGAGGACTTCAGTCACTTGGAGTTTGTCAGGAAACATATTCCAAGATTGTAGTACAGTCACTTCTGGAGAAGTTGCCAGACCAAACCAGAATCACAATGATGCGGGGAAAAACGAATTGCATGAGCTGGAGCCTCGACGAGTTTCTCGAAGCCCTCCTTGAGGAAGTTGAGCTGAGGGAAAACAGTCGGAGTCTCCAGGCTGAAGATAACAGAGACCACAAGGAGAGACGTTCAGGCCCTAGCACAGCATCTGCTTTGGCAACTACTTCCAGAAAATTGAAGTATCCTATTATGAATAAGGAACAATGCCCTTACTGCCTAGGAAGACACGAGGCTGCTACCTGTCGTAGGGTAGAGAGCCCAGAAGAACGTAAGTGTATTTTACGGAAGTTTGATAGGTGTTTTTTATGTCTAGGAAAAGCTCACCGTCTTATTAATTGTAGATCGTCGGTTTTGTGTAAGAATTGTGGTGGCTTTCACCATGTCTCGTTGTGTTTTGGAGTTAGGCCTAGGGTAGACAATAATGATAGTAAGAGAATAGGGCATAACCATTCCCCTCGCCATCAAGGCCTTGTTGATAGTAGTGCTAGTGTTAGTCATCCCAATCCCGTTGATGTTGCTACTACCCCCAGTTTACACGTTAAGTCAGGAAACAGGGTAGTACTACAGACTGCCTTGGCATCTATTAATGGTATTAAATGTCGTGTGTTGTCAGATTCCGGAAGTCATAGGAGTTTTGTAACAAAAGAAGTAGCTCAGGCAGCAGGTCTAGAAGTAGTACGCAGAGAGAAGATCAAGCTCTGCACATTTGGACAAGTAAAAGCAGTAGAGAAATTTAGGGACGTAGTTACAGTAAGGTTGAAATCCTTAGTAACAGGTGAGGTAGTCACAATTGAAGCAATTGTAGTCCCCATTATCACTGAAGTGAAAAATGAACACTTGGAAAGAGTTAAGAAGGAGTATGCTCATCTTAAGGATTTGTGGTTTACAGATGCTAATCAGTCAGATGAGATGCTCATGGTTCACGTATTGATAGGTGCAGATTATTTGTGGACCTTTCTGAAGGATGAAGTTAAAAGGGGGGAGCCTGGTGAACCTGTCGCTTTAAATACTACATTAGGATTTGTTTTGTCAGGGCAAATCAAAGGCAGTTCTAAGCAGCACAGCATGTGTAGTAATGTTGTTTCTACTGATAATGATGATATTGATGTAAAAGTTAATAATTTATGGGATTTAGATTCAGTTGGCATAAGACCTCAAGACAGTGTCTATGAGGCAGCACTTGATGATATTTCATTTGATGGGGTTCGTTATTCTGTTGGGTTACCCTGGAAGGAAGGGGTTCAGTGTTTACCTTCTAATTGGGATATTTGTTTTAAGCTCTTTAAGAGTCAACTAAATAGGTTGCAGAGAGAGCCAGATTTACTTGATGCCTATGATAGAATTATTCAGGAGCAATTAAGGTTAGGTATTGTTGAACAAGTTCATGACCCTTCACAAACAAAGGAAGGCTTAGATGAAGTTAAGGTGACAGCATTGACAACAGTTACTTCAGGAGTCACACAAAGTATTGAAAATGTCATAGAGGTTGATCGGTTTAGTAGAGTTAATAGGCTGTTTAGGGTAACAGCCTGGGTTTTGAGATTTATGTTCAATGCCAAATGTAAGCAGACTGGGCAACAAGTAACCACTGGAGCATTACAAGCGGGAGAGATAAAGGAAGCAGAGAGCAAGTGGATTAAGGCTGTGCAACAAACAGTTGTGGCAGATAAAGGCTACAAGCAATGGTCAAAGAATTTAGGTTTGTATGAAGATCAAGGTCTCATTAGATGTAAGGGAAGAATTGAAATGTCAGACATGGAGTATGATACTAAGTTCCCTATATTAATTCCTAGAGATCATCGTTTTACAGAGCTTGTTGTCAGCCAATGTCATGAGCATGTGCATCACAGTGGGGTAAGTTCAACTCTTGCCAAGCTAAGAACAAAGTTTTGGGTTCCTAAGGGTCGCCAATTTGTCAAGAAGGTTTTGGCAAAATGTGTTGTTTGTAAGAGGGTTGAGGGTAAGCCATTTAATTCGCCTCCACCTGCACCATTACCAGAATTTAGAGTAAGACCAAGCCCAGCATTTGATAAATGTGGTGTAGATTTCTGTGGGCCGTTGTTTGTTAAGGAGGGAAACGAAACAAGTAAGGTATATGTTGCATTATTTTCATGCTGTGTCACAAGGGCTCTTTATTTGGATATAGTTACAGATCTGTCTACTTCAACATTTTTAAGGTGTTTGAGGAAATTTATTGCCAGAATGGGAGTACCTTCTTTGATTGTATCAGACAATGCAAAGACCTTTAAAGGCACTTCAAGATTTTTGAGTGATTTACAGAGGGATACAAGGTTTTTATCATTTTGTTCTAATAGCAGGCTGGATTGGAAGTTTAATTTAGAAAGAGCACCATTTTGGGGTGGGTTCTTTGAAAGAATGGTTGGTTTGGTTAAGAGATGTCTTCGTAAGGTATTAGGTAAAGCAAAATTGACCTATGATGAGTTATTAACTGTTCTACAGGAAGTTGAATCAAGTCTCAATGCAAGACCACTAGTCTATTTGGGTGATGAGCCAGAAGGTGAAGTGCTCACTCCATTTCATCTTATGTATGGTAGGAAGATAAGTTCTTTGCCAAGATTAGTAGAAGTCACTGAAAGTGATAGTGATTTGGGTAAAAGATTTAAGTATCTCTGTTCTATGAAGGAGCACTTCTTAAACAAATGGGCTAAGGAATACTTAGTTAACCTTAGAGAAAATCATAGTTTGCAGAAAGGAGTTTCTAAGAACCGAGTTGTAGCTGTAGGAGATGTAGTTTTGGTTCATGGAGAAAACACTAGAAGAAGTGAATGGAAAGTAGGTATTGTAGAGAGGTTGATCTTAGGAAAGGATCAAGAAATTAGAGGAGCTAGTGTTAGAATTGTTTCTAATGGCAAACGTCTTGTCATGAACAGACCTGTCCAGAAATTGTATCCATTAGAGATCAGTTTAGATAAGTAGTGGATCACATTTATATACTTATATTAGATTGTTATTATGTAGCCTATACATCCTAGTTATATTTTGTTCCGTTTCTATAGATGTTGTCCTACCAGGGTAGGCCAAGGGGGGAGGGTGTCAGGAAACTGCCCCTGTTACTAGTTATTTTGTTTTGTTTTGGTTTGTAAATATTGTATCTAGGATTCGTGATTACCGATAATTTCTCTGTGGTATTGACGCAAGTAGACGATTGTTCTCGGCAAGAACTAAGTGAGTCACTTGGGTTAGGTTCAATGTCACGGGCAGTATTGCGTGTGTGACATCGGTAATTTGCATGTAGGCGTGTGAAATTTAGAAATCAATGAAGCCGATCATATTTTAGATGTGATTCATGTAATTAGACATTCGCATATATACTTGTGATTTTGTACTTCAATGTCGTCGTTTGAAGTGATCTTTGTTGTGATAAGATCGTCGTCGTAATTTAAGATTGTCGTTGCAGGTTGAGATTGTCTTAGTTTTGTAAAGCACGATTATTGGAGCTGTTGTTATATGTATTCATTATTGGAATACAGTTGTTTATATTGATGGTAATTTGTTGATGATACGAATGTTATCATAAAGTATTATACAGTCCTCTAACGAAAAGAGTCGTCGTTTTTCGGAATTTCCTTCGCTTGAACCAGCGCACGTATTAAGGGGTCAAGAAAACCACCCCTTTCTCACAAAGGTATTTAATCTCTTTAAGTGGCAAACTGTCTTGTAAAGCGAAAATACTTAGATCCCTTACGAAATTGCAAACGCTGTCAACAAAATTGGAAACCATCTTGCAAGCCCTACCTTTTCTTGAAATTCCCGATCTATGATTATTAAATCTAGTGTGTGAGGGTGATGCGTTATAGCCTATAGATGCTGACGACAATTAGTGGCACACATACCACTAAACGAAGTATAGTTGCCACTTGAGATGAAGGATAACGTCCATGAAATTGGTTGATAATTTTCTTATTGTGTCTTGCAGAAAGACAAATGAAGCAACAATGGTTTTATGTTACATTAAGTGTTGAGTGTTGGGGAGTAAGTTTGGGAAGTGAACCAGACTTTACTGGTAATCTCTAAGCGTGGACGTCCGTCCGCATTTTGGGCAAATGGAATCAGCTCACTCGATGGAATTTAGAAAGGAAGAACATGATGTTACTTTAAGAAAATTTGTATTGTTCATACTGTTCATGGAACTAATAAGTTTTTAATGAAAGGAGATGCCGACATACGTTTTTGCTAAAAATTTCAGTGACTTTATTCCTTGAATGAATTTTTGTCGGAGTTTACTTGGCTCCTGTGGACATTAGTTCTGCACAACCCTGTTATTCTGTCGTCAGACATGGAAGCTCGGAGCTATGTTTTAATCGCTCTGGTCGTCCTGAATACAAATTCCCACTTTGGAAATTGTGGTGGGTATGGTCTGTAGTGTTAACATGGTTTTTAGACGGAGGAAAATCTGCCTTATTCATCATGTTGTGCCATGACATGCCATCCAGCAGAACTGGGGTATAAATTGGACAACTTCTTTGTAGTCTGAAAGGTCAGCTTTCTTCTTCTTTTTCTTTTTCTTATCCTGCTAGACTCTTGTACTCAAGAAACGTGCAAAATGCAAAGCCTTCTCTGAGAAGAGCGCCAGGTCAGCTGATTGGCAGCTTGGTCCGATGGTGCAGTTAAGAAGGTGGGACACTGTTTGCATCGACCCACAGCTGCAGGTATTTATTGTAGTGAAGCCCCGCTTCTTGCAGATTGCCCTGCATTTTTCATTTTCGGTTCGGAGGAGAATCAGGATCCACTGGCAAGTTCTTCTTCAGGCAAAGTGCCTCTCTTAATCCATTGCAGTCCTGCCTCTCCATGCTTGTTCCACTGTTCCAGCCATTTCTGCTCCCTCTTCTCTTTAGGTTCGTGGTTTAGAGGTTCAAGAAGCTTGTCCTAGATCGCAGGCACTTTCAGGCAGGTTGTTGCTTGTAAAGAGGGTGGCGCTCGTCGGCATCGACTTTGCTTCTTTCAGCTTTGCTGATCGTTTCCCTCCGAATGTTGGGCGGTGCAATGCCAGCAATGGCGCAGAGGCAGGCCACGGAGGTTGATCTAATGCAGCCTGTAATAATACGACAGGATTCATTGAGGGCTACATCCAGTTTTTTAGCATTGGTAGATCTTGCCCATGTAGAGAATGCATACTTTGCGGAGGAGAAACTTAATGCTAGTACTGTTGTGTAAATAGTGTTAGGTTCAGCACCCCACCGGCTGTTCGTCAACTTTCGCAGAAGATTTTTTTGGATGTTCAGTTTTCCCTTGACGTTGGAGATATGCCTCTTGAAGGACAGAGTTGGATCGAGGGGGACACCAGGATAGATTGGATTTGGCTGGAACTTCAGAAGGTCTCCGTTCCAGTGTACCCGACGTTTTTGAGATTGAAGCAGCATATCTGGGTTTTACTAGAGTTTGGCTTCACGTGATTTAGTTGGTAATACCCGGCCATCTCCTGGAGTGCAGACCCGAGAGGGTGTTCAATTCTCTCGAAGCTTTTCTGCTGCGTTGATATGCACAGATCATCAGTATAGATGAAACGTTCACAGTTGGCTGGTTTTGGCTGATTACGGTATTGGCGTATATATTTAAAAGTGATGGAGCATGGACACTTCCCTGACGGAAGCCCATTCTTTTGACTGAACCACCGAGTTTTGTTGTCATTCATGATCACATAGAACCTTCTATTTGTTAGCAGACTCTGTATGACCCTGCAAAGTTTCAGATCTTGCGTCATGTCGTACATTTTCTTGATCAATCGATGACGGATTTTATCGTATGCCGCTGTCAGATCAACAAAAGCAGGACCAGTATTAAGTTTGCGTTGGAATCTATCCTCAATATGCTGAGTGAGTTTGAGAAATTGTCCAGAGCAGGATCGGCCCAGACGAAAACCAGCTTGGTCATCAGTGAGGTTTTCTTCTGTCAGTGGGTTTATTATTTTGAGAATCAGTTTCTCAAACAGCTTGTATGTTGTGCATAACAGTGATAGCAGGAGACATTTGATCTTTCCCCGGCTTTAGAATGGCTACACTTTGGGTTTTCTCCATACTGTTGGGATCTGCAAAGTGGAGAGACATTGGTTTAGCATTTCCAAAAGCCAGTTTAATCCTCGTTCACCGAGGTGGATGAGCATTTCCGTGAGAATGTCATCTGGGCCCGGAGTTTTGCCTTTCTTCATGTCTTTCAGTCCAGATAGAAACTACTCTATTATGAGAGATCCGTTGAGACCGAGATATTTTGGTCCGTTTTTGTATCAAAGACGTTGGCCTGATTTGCCATTGGTAACAAGTTGCTTCGCTACAACATTCAGAGAGACATTTGTGACTGCAGTTGGTGTAACCTTGTCCTCGTTGAGGCGCTTTATGGTGGCCCATGCCTTTTTGCTGTTCTTGGTCGTATATGTGTTTTCAATTAGATCTTGCCATTCTTTCTTGCTTTCTTCGGAAATCAGCCCTATGAGTGCTTTGCCCAATCCCAATGTGTTCTCGTAGAAGGGGTCTGTGTTGATAGCCTCTCATACTTCTCCAGCAGTTTGAATGACTCTTTGCTGATGCCCGCTATGATTCCATCTCTGCATCCTCTAAGGATGTGGACTCTTGCTTTCTTGATGGCTTTGACAAATTTGGCATAGTTTTTGGTGTTGGTTCAATTTCATTCAATAGTTTCAGTACTGGTACCACTTGGCTTTCTTCAGATTGAATCGTCTCTTAGATGATTTAGTTGCTGGTTTAACAGCAGCATTTATAGTAATCGCGATTGGCCGATGTTAGGATCGTGGGGTGGAGTTAAGGACTTGCTTCCCATAGAGATTTTCGATCCCCGCACTTGTAAAACTGATGTCAGGGTTATATCCCCCTTTTCAGCGTCCACTTTTGAATGATTTTGGTAGTTGTTCATCATAAATAAGACAGAGGTTAAAGGCGGCCATCGCGTCTTCAGCTAACACCCCATTGGAATCGCTGTGCAGATAACACCAGCGTGTATTGTGTGGGTTAAAATCTCCAGTAACAATGTGGTGTTTCCTCTTGCATTGCTCGGGTATTCTAGGCGCATGGAATGTTGAATTACTTGTTGTTGTTTTTTTAATTGATGTAATAAGGACGTCTTTCAGGCAGACAGAAATGCATGCTATATTGCCACGGACTGTTTCAGTATAAACCCCTTCGATACTTAATGTTGGTCTGCAGAAAACGGCGGACCCATATTTCTCAAGTCTTATCTTAGCCAAACGTTTCAGCCTAGTAATAGACGGTCGTTTGCTGGACAGCTTCAGGTGGGTTTCTTGTAAGCATATGATAGCATAGTCACAGGCAGCCTGTAAGATGAGTTTTTGCCTTCTCGTCCGAGTATCTCTCTATGTTGAAGGACATTACTGCCAAAGCCTGTCCTGAAAAGGACCCATGCTTCTGACTTTGGTATTCAGGCATTAACTGATGTATCAGATTCGTTAGTAAAGTAAAAGTGTGTCGCAGGTGGTTACAGAGATTGGCCTACTGATGTCGTGGGATTAGCAGAGACGATCAGCGTTTCCCAGGATGCATCAATAGAGCCTCTCTGTATGTACCCTAGATAGACCTTTCTCCACCTGGGCTTGATACACCAAGTATACCATAAATGCTAGAGAATACGGAGACTGGACTAAAGAACCAAGGTAAGAAAAGTAAATGGGGCGGCTGTAGTATTCCTCACTGGTGGCACCAATACTTGCTCGGAATACTTGNCATGCTTCTGACTTTGGTATTCAGGCATTAACTGATGTATCAGATTCGTTAGTAAAGTAAAAGTGTGTCGCAGGTGGTTACAGAGATTGGCCTACTGATGTCGTGGGATTAGCAGAGACGATCAGCGTTTCCCAGGATGCTTCAATAAAGAGCCTCTCTGTATGTACCCCAGATAGACCTTTCTCCACCTGGGCTTGATACACCAAGTATACCATAAATGCTAGAGAATACGGAGACTGGACTAAAGAACCAAGGTAAGAAAAGTAAATGGGGCGGCTGTAGTATTCCTCACTGGTGGCACCAATACTTGCTCGGAATACTTGATGGCCACATTGTCGTGGGACAAATATTGTGACACTAATTTCTTCGGCTGTTCTCGATGCTATTACATAAATGTCCTCCACAAATATTTTTCTTATTTTCCAGATGATCACTAATTATCGATGAGTTTGTCCAAGTGCTGTTTGACACCTACAATGTACAGTTGAGCTAGCTGCAGAGCTAAGGCGACGTGCTCCAAAATTGATGAATACTTGGCCATGGTATGGAGCGTTATGAGAAATATAGCCATTCCAGAAGCTGTCCATAGCTGATGCATTGTCTGTCTTCCCTTTGTATTTGTTCGTTTGGCGCTAAATACTCCAGGTGTCTGTAAATCTCAGTGAAATTTTCAGCAAAGAGTCTTTACTTTTACATTTCGTGCTCCATCTCGTTTCACATAACAATGAAGTGTTAGCAAAAAAGCCATCTTCGTTTAAGACACGCAAAAATATTTTTTTTTGCTAAATTAATATCTTCCTTTCCGTTTCTTCACGCGGACTAATATGCCCCTTTGGATAGGAACCATTGCATATTTAACATTGCCACCTTATTGCTGTATAAATTCTTTCAAAATTCCATCCACTCTCTTTCATTGTAATGACATGGAATGCTTGCCTCTTAACGCAATCTCGTGGGTACCACATAACATGATACTTAACATATTCGGGGTAAACGTTGCACGGTTGCTGGCAGCCCGTGGTATTAAAAGTATCATGCAATAAACTGTCGACGCGACGTTCTGGAACTTCACATCTAGGAACTTGCTAGCGTCATCCTGAGGATAATGATGTTATGGCCAGGGTAACAACAAAATAACAGATTTTATACATGCAGCGCCAAAATTTGTTTTACTAAATAAATGTTGCTAAAGTGTTTTCTAAATTTGATGTTATCGAGTTTGCTTTGTATCGTAAACTGAAAACGGCATTCGTTTTCTACTTATCAGTCTATACCAAATTACCAATGCGTGCAGAGAAGAAAAAGTAAAGAATTTTGTGTTATAAATTATGAGAATAGAATTCTGTACTAAACAGATGCTATAGTTATTGTAGGGAATGTCATTTTTAATGGCCATATTGGACAGCAGGCTCCCTGAAGAAAGCACAGACTTTTAGTTAATATTCTTTAGTAGTAGATTTGTTAAATGGTTGCGATTAACACCAAAGTTACTATGAAATATTAATTTAATTTAAGGTTAATTACAAAAACGAGGTCGTTTATACACTTCTATCAGCGACAGCAGAGTTTGTTAATAACATTAGAAAACAGAGTATCATTCTCACAACTGTATTCTCTTTGTAGTATTTTCACTTAAAATTTTTATGTGATTGATATCCATGTAGCGCTATTTAAATACATTATGTAGTTAGTGTCGGGACACCGCCGGAATTCAAGTACAACCATCTGGCAATTTTAGTGTTGTTAACCAACCCCTTATAAGTATTACTAGTCTTAGCCAATCACTGCTACCTTTAGGTAAAACTAACTCGACAACCACTTTTGGGGGGTCCCGAGAGCTTATGTAAAATCTAAGCAAACAAAGTCCTTTGAATAAGTTTGTATTGTTTTTTTTGTTTTTTGTTTTTTTATGCACTAATGAGTCACCACCACACATCAAGGCTAAAAGCCATTCGAGGATGAGGGTTAATGAGATGCATAGACTGACAGGTGGATGATGATAAGTATTGTGAAAGGGACGAAAGATATAAATGAATGAATAAAATTTGATGACTTATAAGGACGTTTTTGACAAGTGTTTATTGACATTTGATTTGAGGATGTCCATGTTGTAGTCCTCCGGGAAGCAATCTTGTGGCAAAGTGTTCCACTGATTGGAGGTTCTTGGGAAAAACTCTTTTCATGGAAATTCCGTTTGATGTTCATGGAGAAAGAAAGAAAATTTTTTGCGGTAGTGGTAGCAAGACGCGTTCTTGCTGTAAACGTTTTACGAGGAGGAACTAGGGATTGAAGCTCAGTCGAGCACTTAAAGCAGGGAAATACCGATAGAGTAAAGAAAGACTAGCAACGTCTCTTCTGTGAGAAAGGGGCTGTAGAGAACTGAGCAGATGATCTCCAACAAAATTGCGAAGTCGATTTTGAACTCTGTCAAGACAAGGAAGAGTGCTCTTGGCACCTTCCCAGATGTGGCAGCAGTGCTCTATCTTAGGGTGTATCTGATTTTTGTACATGAAGTGGACGTCCTTGATCGTCAATGGTGGAATTTGAAGCAAATATAGTTGTAAAAAGCATTGCCTTGTCAGAAGCTGAGGAACTCATCTCAGGGCCGTTAATGATGGTTGGAATAGAGGTTTTACATCTGTTCAGTACTTTGTTTGTTACAATTGTTAACTCCTTTTTTATAGACTCGCCTGTAGGCTATAAAATACCATCGTAGTCTCATGTTGGTAAGGAGTCTTTTATCTGGGCATCAAAGATCGTTTTACGATTTTTTCTTCGCAATAAAGTAGCTGAATTAACAAAATTGTCTCTGAATCAACAGTTATAGAAACCTCAAACATATAGCAATGGATTTTTAGGATTATTTTTATTTGAATCGTAACCAAAGGGCTGTTAAATTTATTTGGATCCTGTTGTCCATTCCTCTTGGTCTAAGCTATTAAATTTAGTTTCCTTTGTTCAATGCTTTTTTTCTGAAGAAGGAATCGCATGCTTAAAGGAAGAGGCGTTCGCCACCCACGACACTCCCCTTGGGCGCGCTACCACACAAGTTGGAATAGACACTGAAAATGTTGGATTTTATTCAACTTTCCTTGACCACTTAACTCCCACCTAACCAAAACTTTGCAGGTATCTTTGTCTCTAACGTTTTTGTTCCTTCTAAAGGACAAAGAAGAGCTTCAGAATAAACAGCTTTAAAGTTAGTATAGGATGATTATTTAAAACTGTGGTAAAGTGATATCGTTGTTACCAATGAATTTCCTGTGTCAGATTAACAGAAAAGGTATACGATTTATAAGTATAAAGAAAGAGCAATCGGTTAGAGTTTTAGACCACTTTTCATAAAAACGTTACTTATCATCTAGTTACGTACAAAACTAGATTCACACATTAAATAGATGAACAGAATATATTGATATACTGATCTTAAGAATTTCCTCATAGAACGTATTATAACTGGCTTCATGTAAATTTATGCTTGAGGCTAACATAAAATCAAAATATGTTATCTAAAAAATCAATATTATCAAATTATAATTTTGAGGTTGGCTTTTTCCAGACTTTTAGAATCGTCCATAGATAATATTCGAATGTCAACGCTGTTTTACAAGGAAGAAGTTTTCAATCTGTGAATTAGTTGGTTCCAACTATTCTAACAAAGGGAAATAATAAAGCTAAAGCAAATAATTTAACCAAAATTTCTTCCACAACAAACCAGCAGGCATCAAATATTCATATTTTTCCTCCAATTTTCGTTAGTTTATTACCACTCCTTTTCTAACTATTCCTTTCACAGCTGTTTGAATATACCAGAACCAGTGTTGCAGTTGATGTTGCATTTCTCGAATTTTTAGAAGGTGGTTGGTTGGTCCTTATAATCTTCCGACAATGACAACTGCTACGCCCAACACAATGGTGACTTGGCTGCAGTAACTAGGAAAAAATAATATGACGGGATCAGAAGAGAGAAGTACAACAACAGCAACACTCTGAATGTTTAGTTTATCTAGGTTATTTGTAAAGGGAGACAAACTGACTGACATAGAAGAGAATGTTCTAGTGTAAAGGTAGCTTGGTCCCAGGGCAGCTGGTTAAAAAAAAGAAACATGCATTTAATCACAAAGGCAATTAAAAACACTTGGCAGAAATGCCGACCATTAAAACATATTTCTCTGTTGGCCCCCTACTATGCATCTTGATATTGCTCCAGAGAATACAGTATTTCTCTGTTTCCTTCTTGGAGAATCTGACCTAAAGGAGTAAAATCTAGAAAATAACTTAAACTTTTACTTTGAGCACAAAATATCAGTAAGTATTTCAAAGGCTGGAAAAGTGATTTTTTGTGAGCTTATTTAAACCTAAATGCTATTTATAATATATAAATATGATGTGTTTTGGATAGGTCAGTTGGTCATCCCTGGATGTGCTGTGGTCCTGTGACGAATTTTGAGAAAAGTAAGATACTTAATAATTTCTTCGGTTTCCGGAGCAGTACTTATTAACTAGGATACCAATAGCATTTTATCAAGAAAAATTCGATTCAGTTTAAAAGGCCGAAAACAGGAGCTTTGTTCATTTAACTTTTTGACTTGAAAAATTTTAGGCTCTTGTGATCTTTTCCAATGGTACATTGTTAAGAAGTTAAGCCCATAATTTAACTTGCAATATATCCAGACAGACGGTTTTTGCAGTGATAAACATCTGGATTTCTGGCAAATTCACCAAAATATGTATTCATTTCCCGGTCTTGTAATTAATTCTTAATTGACTCCAGGATCTTAATCAGACAATCAGGCCTACATTCTTCAAAAAACCATCTTTCAAAAGAATTAGAGTTAGATAAAAATCCTCTCTGCCCATTTTTCTTATACTTCTTTTAAACAGGCTTTTTAAAGACAAGATAGACATATTGACGTGTACCCGTCTTCCCGACGTTATCATAAAGTTACTGCAGGCCTTTAGAGCAAGAAAAATGTGTCTTACATGTGAAGACATGATATGGTTGGACGTTAAGCATATATATATATATATATATATATATATATATATATANTCTTAATTTACTCCGGGATCTTAATCAGACAATCAGGCCTGCATTCTTCAAAAAACCATCTTTCAAAAGAATTAGAGTTAGATAAAAATCCTCTCTGCCCATTTTTCTTATACTTCTTTTTAACAGGCTTTTTAAAGACAAGATAGACATATTGACGTGTACCCGTCTTCCCGACGTTATCATAAAGTTACTGCAGGCCTTTAGAGCAAGAAAAATGTGTCTTACATGTGAAGACATGATATGGTTGGACGTTAAGCATATATATATATATATATATCTTTTTGGGGAATCAATATAAACACCACTTAAAAGAGTTTTTTTTTAATTTCACTGTGACCACAGTTTTTTTAAAAAAGGCAAAATACATTTAGCTGTTATGCAGACTACTGCTCAACGAAAGTTTGGTTACAATCTTAATTTTCTTGTGACAAGGGAATGTTTATCTCTTTAGAACTAGTTAATATGACTTAATAGCATGGTTATAACCAGGGAAATTATGGCATACATTTCAAGAATATTTGTTTTTACTTTCTCGTGATGTTCATATTGGCCCGGCGTAACTTTTAATTTAACCAATTTTAACTACACCAACTTATGAGGGCTTTCCAGGACTGACTTGTCCCACATAGTTCATGAAAGTACAATAACATGAAAGTGACGGATACAGTTTTTAAAGTCAGTCAAAAGAATATTGATAGCAAGTCCCACGCCAAAAAGTTCAGATTTCAATAGGAAAAGCTAAACTTCACTTTCTAGTAAGGCCTGGATTTCATCAATGTCAGTAGCAGAAACAAGACGGTCATTCAAGCTGTACTGCTTGTCACGGACGGCCTACTTTACAGAAGAATATAAACAATTTTTCAGTCGATATACAAAGCATTCAAACAAGAACTTGTTATTGTAAGAAAAAGGTTATAGAGCACATTATCAATAAAACACCAGGCGAAAAAAAATTCTTGGTAAGGATCTAGTCATCCTTCAAACCCCTGGTTGTAGCCCTACAGCAACAGACCAGGGTTTACTGTTTAAGAAATGAAAAACGAAAACAAGGGTATAACAATGATCATAATAATTCATATTAATATAATTCGGAGGAGATTAAAAGAGGAAGGCAAGGAATCAGCAGAAAATATTTTTCAACAACTAGAACGTACAAGTGAAATAGAGATGTTGTGGATAGTAAAGGATAGGTCTCTGTGGAGAAGCATGACCGCCGACGTTCTCGAAGGACATGGCACCTGAGAAGGAGGAGACCATATTGAAATGGAACCAATTCATGCAATCCACTGTTTAATTCTTACGCCCAGTTACTAAGGGCATTGAAATCGACCAAGATCCTTTCACCCAACTGAAAGGAAAAAAGGATATAAAACTTGTTCTAGTGAACCAATCTTATTTTGGAATTTAGGAAAAGTGTGCCATAGTTAGTTATATCCCAGTTGTTGTTTATGGAACAATCAACTAATTTTGAACGAAGCTTTAAAAATTGCTTAAATAATGCATGTGCTGACCTAACAATTCCCTGGGGATGTATAAAAAGCTTCATTCCTTAATTGATGTTCTAATTGACAGTTTTGTATAATTAATTATTAACACCAAAGCAAATAAAAATATAAACAATAATTAAAATAACTCAACGTGACAAAAGGCCCAACTGTCATTCTATCCTTGAAGAGTTTGCGGTCTTTAAGAAAACAACAACAAAAAAAACATTTCTCAAGACGAGTCTCAGAGGGGGTTTGACAATATCTCTAAATACTCGATCTTTCCTTCATGTTGACTCCGAGACTTAAAAACGGAGAGAAAAAAATTCAACCATGGCAAGACAACGTAACTCTGACAAAGAATAACAAGTTAAAGTTTATAGAAGACAGCTCCTTCCATGCTTGCTTAATTTATCTTTTATCTTTGAAAAATTTTTTTTTACAGATTTCCTCTTTTTTTTAACAATTTTGGTTAATATATATAATGCAAAGAGTAATAAAAAGAGGGAAAACTGGCAAAGAAATATTATTTGGTTTAACCCATTTGGTGGAGCCGTAACAACAAATGTGGGTGGAAAATTTCTTAAATCGTTCCATGTAAACTTCCCTGATGAGAATGTATCACACAGAATTTTCAACAGGAATACAGTGAAAGTATGCTGCAGCTGTAGCAGTACCATAACGCGGATAATAAAATCCCACAAAATTGTCGAAGGAAAATCAGAATCCATGTAATTGTCGAAAAGAAACAATTGTCCAGTCAAAGGCAAGTGTCGTAATATTGATTCTGTCTACAAATGTGTCGTTTCGTTTGACAATCAGCTAGAAAAAATATATATTGGACTTAGAGCTGCCAAATGAAAAAGGAGATATCGGAACTATATCTGGTCACCTATTCATAAGAAAATTCTCCAAAATGTCATTATCTAAGTATCTTTGGCAAAAATTTGATAAAGGAGACAGTAACCCAACAATTGATAGGTTGACAATTGATATGGTCAAGAGATCTGTACCAACCTACACAAATACCTCGAAGCGATGCCTGTTATCCTAGCATGGGAAACTAGACATGCCTGTTATCCTAGCATGGGAAACCAGACATCATCAACTATATCCAAACCAGGGTCAGTTACCTAACCAACAAGACGAATCCATTTCTAAATGCCTCTGTGAGAACCAGAACTACCTAATGAGCTACAAGAGCAAAGATTAAAATTATGCAGCGTTGGATTAATAAACATCTCGTAGGTACCTGATGATGGTTAAAAACATGAAACTTGTAGTAGCACAAGAATTGTGGTTGCTTTTTGAGTGTACTACTATAAATATAAATATATATATATATAAAGTATATAAGTATATATATAATACAATTTATAGTATATATTATATAATATATAATATATGTATATATGTTATATTATATATATTATATATATTATATATATAAATATATGGATACATGGACATAAATACATACATACAAATATAATATACATACACTGCTTGATTTCCTTTTTCAAAGCAGAGTCTTCCATGCACGAAAAAATAGACCACCACAACATTATTAAGAGGGAGTCAATGAAATTACGCAAATCTTTTCATTACTTAGAGTTCCATCCTCTCTCTCAACCAATTTTCAGTTGGAACTAAGTTTAATACTAACGGGCTCCTAAAAGATAATCAATAGAAAAACATAAATAGCGTCAGAGACGTTGAGGTAGGGGCTTTTGTCTTTTGTATCGTTGTTCAATATAGTATATTTGTTTGTATGTCTGCACTTCGAAAAAGGTTAAGTTCTTTTGTTTAAACAAAATAATAATAGAATCGGTTCTTTTATTTAAACAATAGAACTAAACTTATTTCAAAGTGCAGACATATAAACAAATAAGCTCTTTTGAGCCACAACAGGAGAGACTGACAACCCCTCCGTCCATGAAGTTATTTATGACATTGTACTAACTATCTTTTTAGAACTTGTTTGTAATGAATTCCTTTGTTTCAACTGAAGGTAGCATAAGAAAGTATGAAATCTTGAGTATATAACAACTTCGTAAACCTCATCATCTTTTATGTAAATCTTATTGATGTTCACTTTTTGATATGTTTTTTGTTTGAAGCTCAAATTAAAGTCATATCCTTTCCTAGCACCATATCTAATACTTTTCACGTTTGCAAACAACCTTTTGTAATTTTAAGGTTATGGAAGCAATCGTTAATTTTGTTCAGTAAATCAATACTATAACCAACGTAACGACTTGCCTTGATAAACTTTCTGGTTATCATCAGCTTTACTAACTTCATGGCCAGGGTGTTATACCTGTGGGTATTTTTATTGTTGATCTTGTGAGTCGCCAGAACTTCTGTATCACACTACTGTAATTTGCAGCTTAATCTCATTCTCGTGAGTATGTCATTAGGGATTGACGGCACATCGAGAACAAAATTTATGGAGTGTTCCTTCATGTTTATTTTTAAAGAAGTAAAAGGTAAGTTGGGTGGCAGACAATGGACCCATTGGTTGGCTTGGATAGCAGATGTCCTAGTACAAGTTGTTATTTTCTTTCTTAAAACATCATTAATCTTAAAGCTTTCTTCACGTTTTGAATGTGTACAAACCCTAGGTATTTCTTTATCGTCAACTTTTTTGTTCTTATAGTTTCCCATTTCAGGGGGAGGGGGTATCTGTTTTTCCACCTGTGCCTGCGGTATGAAGAAGTTTACCAACAGGCATAATATGCACACCCCTTTTTAGCCATTTATATATGCTCAGGTCGTACAAAACTAAGAGCCAAATTTGCTTTTTAAAAATGCTCCCTTTCGCAGTATTGCTATTAAGCATTAGTTGTTCAGTAATGCACCAAATTTTTAGTCTACCAGGGAGACTCAGCAGAATGATTTTAGTCATACAAGTTTCTCATCTTTCAACATTTCAACAATTTCTGGTACTAGCATGCAAGGGCAACTTTATTTCATGTACAATTTCTTATGCTACTGAGCAGTAGTGTTTGTGAAATAAACTCTTTTTTCTGTATTAAAGAACTGAATAGCATTGGACTTTTCCCCCCAGGGGAATGTTCGGTAGTCCCCCTAGCTCTTTCCTGAAGAAAATTAATGAACGGAGTGTCAGGTGGAAACTGACAAATTATACTACTTTTTATGGTTGTCAATTAAAGTTATAACTAGTTGTAATGTGACTTAAGTGATTCAACTAACTATAGTTTGAGTTAATGGGAAAGAAGGAAAAGATCTAAGTGAGTATTTTATTACATTAAAAAGAAGTAATGAATTGGGTCAAATGTAGTATGTAACACAGCAAACATTTTAGTGTGATTATCAGCTTATTCCTTTATTAATAAAAATGACTGTCGGGATCATTGCTGTTAGCTTTAGAAAGGTTGGTATTAAAAATTTTGGGGGCCTGCTTTTGGGGACCTCCACTGTAATGGAAATCGATTGTTACCTAACACTTTCGAGTGAAAAATCTAATATTTTTCTTAGGGCATTTAAAGTCAAGTTTCAATAAATTTATTTACAATAAGCAAAGAATGGGGATAGCCTTAAGCATAATGTCACAGTATCATTGACATAAAACCTTCGAGACAGGGCATCCTTCAGGGATTTAAAGGTTTGGAACTTTCCCTTGGTATAAAATATTTCAAGTCCAGGATTTGGCTCATCATGTAGATCCTGGGTTTAAACGTTTCAATTTACTGGAGTCCCACTGGGACTGTGAGTAGATTCCAGTTTTACAATTTTTATAAGTTCGAATCGATTTTCTTTTCCTTGCAAACTTTTTTATTGCAAATTCGTAATGTGACTTGTAGAGTAAATATAGCCGTAGCTACTTCAATCAAGATATATGTACTTTTTATTGTATCTTAATTCTTGTACATTCAAGAACTCTTAAAACATTAAAAATGATGTTAAGGAGAGCATTTGTGTGGAAGGAAACAGAAGTGAGTTAAATGTTCATGCACTGATGTCTTTCACACACTGATATTTCATGGATGACGTTTATATCGTGAGTCATGCGTTGGTCTGTATTTTAAGGAGCATTGCTTTATTTGTTTCTTTTACACCTAACCTCACTTCCATAATCCCAGGAAGCCAGTGCAACGTTGCGATATCGATTAAAGAGCAGTTGTTCCGGTTTGTGATAACTGGGTTGAAGCTCCCATGGGATGTCACGTGCTCATTTTATTGCTAGAAGGAACATGGGTAATCAGGAATTATGATTGGCTGTTAGGTTTTGTCATATCGCTTAAGAAGACACCATTCTCAGATCTTTAACTATGAATCAATTTTTCTAGCTCTCCCTTTTTAAGACCAAAATTGCTTGTTGCAGAAGATGAATCTTTAAACGGATAAAGATCTTGCTGGTATGTAAGCTGCAAACTTAGTGAATTTATTAATAAAGTCTGTTTTGCACGATTGATGACATAGCACTTTCTGCTGTGAGCGAGTTAACATTAAACAAGCTTAAAACGTGAAGTTAAGCTTGAAAGACAATATCTTTGTGTAAGAACAGTAGCTGAATAGTCTGATATGCAATCCCCTTTCCTATGTTATTGCATCGTATGACAGCTGGCGTCTATGCAGTTTAGTTTATTCATATATTCTGTTTGGGGTTCAATAAGGGTTGGAAATGCTTGGTTTGTTGCAGTGAGTTTTCATTACGTGTTAAAGGTAAATTAGGTTAGGGTTTATCCGGGCAAAACTTGTGGTTTCTGTTTGAGTTTACATTAATATCAAACTACATTGCGAAGCGCATGGTAATGTAGCTGAAAGAGTGAGTTACCATGGATGAGTCCTGGATATTACAGGATAATAGTTAGTTAAAAAGCCACCATTTGTTATGGATGATATTATTTTCTTGAAAATGTGATACAATTTGAGTAACCTTGATTTTGCCCTTGTGTAGTCTGAGTTAAATGAAAATGCTAAGGAGAACAAAAACGCATTTAAAACATCAGGATTTTGTATGTTGACCTTTTTATTTCGACAGACACTTAAGTACCTTTACTGTTATTGTTGTGGCATTTGAATTAAGTCAGCGAGATTTGATTTGGACTCATTGTTAAAACGGCAGGCCAAAGTGTTGTTGATATTGTGCGTTTAATTTCGCAAACACCGACAGGTCTGCGAAGTCGAGATATTAAAAGCTTTATCGCATACCTAATTCTGGGAATAGTTTGTTTTGAAAACTGGTTGCCGCCAATGCTTTTTTGGTTGTTGAAACTAATCATTAAGGCAAGTCACGCTTGAGAACCACTTTTCTCCTTACCGACTTGGGGTTGTTGTATTAACTTAAATACAATACTTAAGTGTGTTTATGGGCATGTAAAGTGACATTGCACTTTATTTAAAACAGAGAAAACTCGACCTGTTGAAGTGTAAGCCGTGTTTGACATGCTTTGTTATATTCTCAAAACACTGAAAGATGACTGTTCCATATTATTTTTTTTATTTAGTTTGGCAGGAGCTTGATGTCATTTCCAACGGCGTTAATGCATACAATAATCAAACTAACCCAACAGCATGTTCACTACATCACGACCGGAATTACGTTTAAAATGTAAAGATTGTTGTATGTTCAGGTTTAATTGTTCTTTGCCCAGTGTTTTGTTTGACCATAAGGCTGGACAAGACTGACAATTAACCTGACAATACAACTGATAGTTTTGTGCTGATATTCACAGTAGGTTGATAAGGTCTTAATTATTACTGTTTGCATTAATCTCCAGTTATTGTCCATCTGAAGTCTTTTGACCCTTGAACTTAAAAATCTCGCCTTTAACAAGGCGATATTTACAGCCACGTTTTTCTCATCGAGAACAGTGAGAGGCAGGATATTTTAAATGCGAGTTGATCGTACTGCCCGAGACAACAAAGTAGACAAAGTGGTAATTGATTAATGCCTGACACAGTTTTCCATACCCATGGCGAGACCCTAATTGTTCTTTAAGCAGTTAAACAGGTATTACCAAGAGTGGTAGCATCATGAGGATTCTGTTAGTACGAGAGATCAGAGAGACTTGTTTATTAAACTTGTCACGTTGGTCTTAAGTTCTTTGAATGGGATGAGCAGTGACGACAGGAAATACTTGTAACGAAAGTTACATGACTAGGGACAAGGTTACTTTTTGGTCAATTCTGTGTCAAACTAAATACAGCACAACTGCTGCTTTCTATCAATGAGGTTGTATTTGGTGGGCATTGTTGCGTTGGTGTTTAGCTGGCTGATATGGTCTTTTCTTTGATTATTGCTTGACTTTTCAAGGTTATTTCACAATTCGAATTCGTTTTAAGGGGATGTCTACGATTAACTTCGTTTCTTTGAACCGAACTGAGAGCAAGGCTTTAACCTTATTGTGAGCGATGTTTTGTTGACTGACACCGGGGTTAAAGTAACCGACTTGTTGAACCTGGCTGTCTTGGGTTTGAAGGTAAGGCTTTAGGGTGTGTTCTTCCAAGTTGACCAGTAGGTATTACATGATTGCATACCTAGCTGTTACCCTCAGCCCTTTGACATCATAATGAAAATAAAAGTTTCACAAGTTATAGATATATTGGCAAACGAGGAAGGTTTATTTGTGACGAAACCTCGATTTTTGGATGAAAAATTGTGGGGTTTAAAGTTTTGTTTTTATGGTGACGAACAATACAATGGATAGAGCTACTTGTGCGTTGAACTGTGAGAAGAAGAAAAGAAGGTTGAAGAAAACGAGATGCGAGTTTTAGTTTAAAAGATAAGAGTTGACCTTAGACTTGAGAACATTCATATCAATTGATACTGGAAGGATTCGGAAGCCAAAGAGTTAAAATGTTTTTGTTTTTGTTCTTGAAAAACGTTCTTGCTACGTAGAATCGGGAAATAAAGACGTATTTCATTGAATGACTGATCCTTGCACGTGAAAAAGCAGCATTTGAAGTTAGAAACTTCAAGAATATTTGTTATGGCACCCTGTTTGCCCCCATCTACAATACGCTGTTTGCTTTACTATTGTTTTTAGTTTTAATTAAGTGGTGCATTGAAATACAGGAAGCTAATCAATTTGGCTTTGGATTTATTTTGGTAAAGGATGTAAGTTGAAGAGATTTTTTAGGCAGATTATCATATTACAGAGGCAACGGCACTGTTAGTTGGAGGGAGCGGGGGGGGAGGATACTTTACAAATTAAGAATTAGAATAATAAGAACAACTTGAGTGCAAAACCAAAAACTTAACTTTGCAAATTGAGTTGGGATAATTGTATTAAATTCAGGTTTTTGTCATTTGATTTTAAATAAATCAGAAATCACGCATAAGCGCAGTTCCTCGTTGAACATTGTCTGAATTGCTTGTTTCGCATTGCGGATGTGTTCAGTATGCGTTTTCCGTTAGCAAGTCTTTTTTGAATAAAAGTTTAGGATTTGATTTGGGCTTTTCCCTAAAAATGTGTAAGGGTATTGAGGCACAACCAGAAAAANCTGTTAGTTGGAGGGAGCGGGGGGGGAGGGTACTTTACAAATTAAGAATTAGAATAATAAGAACAACTTGAGTGCAAAACCAAAAACTTAACTTTGCAAATTGAGTTGGGATAATTGTATTAAATTCAGGTTTTTGTCATTTGATTTTAAATAAATCAGAAATCACGCATAAGCGCAGTTCCTCGTTGAACATTGTCTGAATTGCTTGTTTCGCATTGCGGATGTGTTCAGTATGCGTTTTCCGTTAGCAAGTCTTTTTTGAATAAAAGTTTAGGATTTGATTTGGGCTTTTCCCTAAAAATGTGTAAGGGTATTGAGGCACAACCAGAAAAAAGTAATCCGATATTTAAAAAGTGTTTGTGACCAAATCCCAGTTAATAATTTGGTAAGTTATTTTGCTCGGTCCTTTTGGTCGAATTCAATGAACAGATGTTTGTTGGTTTTTTGTATTATGTACTAGCAGTTTGATTTCATCATTCAACCATAGTGGAACATGGCATTTGGCGGGAACTTCATTTCGCGAACAACCGTATATCTGTTTGTAGCTAGAGAATCGTTCTTTTTATTTGTGAGGATTTCTCACGACCTAAAAATTGGTTTGGCCAGAGGTGCATGAAAACGTTAGGAAACTGCCATGGTAACTGGACCTGGAAAGGGGAGGAAAGTGTGGTCAAGATTTTATCAGCGTCAATTGACCCCTTGTCTTGATTGCCAGGCAGGAGTGGAAACCAGGCAGATCCAGAGTAATTTTAAGTAGACAGAACACTTTTAATAGCCCTGTTTAACTTGCGATTAAGCTGAAATTTTAAATGTCGTATAAAATCGAGAGAAATTTCTTGATCAACTCCTGTTGCCCCAAAAAGATTCCAAAGTATTTTAGGGTAATTAGATTGATAATTAATATCCCCACAAGTGCACGCCTACATGTAATGTTGGAAGAATTTGATTTCTCTTTAAAAATCGACCCACTGAAATTCCACTTGCCTGAGTGACCAAGTAATAATTACGTTTTTTCTTTTTTTTTTCGTCATCGACGTAAGGTTTAGTGCATTATTGATTTTCTTAAATTAGAAAGTAAACTTTAAATGGAATATACCAGGAGTCACCCACGATTTTTCGAACAGCAAGAATGTAAATGAGTTTTTGTGATATGAAAGAATGTACCTTAAAGGTTTTCATTTGGATGAAAATGATATGCTGACCAAATGCTCAGCGTGCTTTTTGAACTTGTTACTAAAACGCTGCATTTTTTATACCTCCTATTTCTTATTATTATATAGGCTATTACTTCATAATAAACTCATGCATTTAAGATGCAGTCTTTTGAAGAGAGGTAGAATGTACGCATCCCTCTTCCAAAAATCTATACGGCACCTGAATTCTTGTCCTTAAATTTCCCACCAAATGTTTTGAGTTTTCGTTTCTGAGAGCCCATCATTCTAAACCATAACTGATGGCATCCCTGAGAGCATCCTTTGAAATTTCATTTTTGCATACCAAATGAAATAATCCAGGGGTATTGGAACCGGCTGTTTGACCAGCTTCACCCTCCAAATTCTATCTTTAATAGTCAAAAACAGGAAGTGGGTAGTTAATTTTCATGAAATTAATTAATTTGACCGTTAACACATTGAATTCTCAAAGGAAGGAAGCATAACCACAGATCTTATTGGGTCATTTTTTCCCTCACATTACATAAAGTATAGGTGTATGTACCCACGTGAATGGTCAGGAGGAAGCAAACTATTTCCTTAACTCTGAAATGAGTTGATAAGAAATAGTGAATTGTTACACCCCCTGATAGGTTATCGTATTTGATATGGTGTTATTTGCCGTACGTAACACACGTGCAATACAATAATATGACACTTGGAGAGAGAGAG
>RDPX01000018.1:2628620-2638630 GCA_003991215.1 Morbakka virulenta | reverse complement strand
TGTGTGTGTGTGTGTGTCTTAAATTTCAATTTTTAAATGTGAGAAAATGAATGCGAGAATTTGCTTTACTTTTGGAAAAACACACACTACCAGCAAGGAACGTTATCAATTGACGAATATTCTCACAAGAGACCACTTCAGATTTGTATTGAGCCAGGACAATTGATCCGTGTCATGTTTGTTTATGTGGTATTTTCTAGTTACCTGTCAATCTATTCTCAAATTTCATTGTTCCTTATTCGTTGGGAAGTGTTCTCATCTGGTTATTTGGCAAAATTTTGTGTTCTGCTGACACGTTTTTTTAAGGTTTTAATAACCAGATAAGAAGACGGCAACAAGCAACAAACACAATGGAGGGTCAGAATAACAAGGTGGACCATTTTTCTTTGTTTACATGTATATGAGAATTAAGTCTTCATGTCTATTTTTGTCATTGTGTACTAAGCCCAAAGGTGTAACATGTTATGACAAAAATATTTGCTCAGCGATTGAAGACACATTTGTGTGTTCAGGGATATCTGAAAGGGGTAACTGTGTTAGTTTACAACGTATTATTTTACGAACACAGCGCTGTAGAAGATGTTCTTATTTCATGCCTGAAAGTGAGTCATTGTTTAATAGTATTGTCACTGGGAACACTAGAGTATTTCATTTCTGCTGTATTCACGTCTCAGTGATGTTAAGAGTCAGTTGGGGCAATCGATGTGTGCAAAACACATAAGCAGTTGGGAGAAAATTGGATGTATTAAACAATCGATTTTCTTCCAACTTTTCAAAGGTCAGACAATGGTCCTGGCATCTGCCCAGTCATTGCGAAGCAGCCTGGTCCAGATACAAGCAATATAGCTTTTTATAACGAGGCTACGAAGAGGAGCAAATTTTTTTAACAACAGCAGGCCTGCAGTTTGCCTTAGTTTTTACAGTGGTAAAATATGTTTGTGAACGAAAATGTCACACGGGAAGTTTAAGCCATCACATCGTAAGAAAATAGGTGGTTAGAACTGCATATGGGTGTAGAGTTTAACCATAAAATTTTAAGAACTACGTCAGATTTGTTAAGAAATTAGTGAAATTTTCATTTTCAGGTAAAAAACAATGCATTCCTTGTGCCAAGTTACTTATGATTTGAAAAAGACTACCATGCAGCATATGGCTTTGTTGGTCATTCGAGCAGATCTGTTACCTCTCTCGTCTTCTAAACTTTAAAAATCTTTGCAGAGTTTAATTTCTTTAAAATGTCTTGCATCTATATTCTGGGTGGAGCATTTGTAGATGAGAAGATAAGTTATTACAGTAAGGCTCGATTTTGCAATGGGATCTAACTTCTTGTATGCTTTTTTCTGATACCGTATTTAGTATAGCTTCTGATGTATATGCTTTATGCATTAAAAATTTATGTAATGGTTAACATGCTGAAATCATACCAAATATTTTAAAACTGTTATTTTGAATCGCAATAAGAGTTCCTTTTGTAAAGCTTTAGGTGGACGTGGCTAGCAAAAAAGGTAAGAAGATGGAGCGAAATATTACTTGTCTCCGGCCGGTTTAAAGTAACCATGCTGTGATATTGCGTATAAAATTCGAACGATTTTTGTCAACGGCCTATTTGTTGGTTACCATTTAGTAGTAAAAGACTGATAGAATGAAGTTTCGACATGGACATTTGATTTCTTAATGTCTCGACCCCGAGTTTCTAAATATTACTTTGTGGCCCAATAGTTTATGGTTTATCAGAAAACATTCTGGTACATTCCTGTATATTTATTTATACGGCAGAGTGTTTGTGGAGTATGTTCAAACTATTAAAATGTACTTTATGTACTCCATAAAATAAATGCTCTTGTCGGCTAGAAACAAATTGAGTGACACAATGTTCACAATCTAGTAACATTTGGATCGCATTGAAAGTTTTCTTAAACAGTATTAACCAGTATAAGATTTAAAATATCTTGTGCTGGCTAACCTCCTAAGACCGTGGCAGGTACTAATTTTCCTAATTGTCAAAGGTAAGGATAGCAGCTAGAGCAGTGAGGAGTCGTGGCTTAATGGTTAGTGCAGTTGCACAGCAACCAAAAGGTCCTGGCTTCAATTCCCCGAGTGGGCGAGGAGAATTTGAAACGTTACAAAAGATAAAGCCATTGGTTGACGTCATGAAGGGCATTTGGCCAAGAAATTCCTCACTGCCAAAACTACGGCAAACAAAGCTTCATGTTGGTTAACGAACAGGAACTTGGTTTCCGGCTTTTCGTTGACAATTCTTCATAAGTTCGGAGTAGGTCAAATTCCAGCAAGACAACAACAGCAGCAACTATCATGAAAACCGTCAGAAATTTTATTTCCCAAAGATCATTCCAAACATTGCTTTCCCCTAAATGTGATCCCCCTTCAGCCCCGGTCACAATGAAGTTTTCAGCAAAGAATACAAAATTAAAAATAAAATAAGGTGATAAAAGAGCTATTTTTTACTCTGCCAGATACTTTGCTCCTCCTAAATGACTGAAAAGTTAACTTAATTGACTTAAAACAAGCATTTGACTCTGTTTTTGAGAAAACAAAGGCAGAATTTCTAGTCTTGGGGATTGCAGCAAAACATATTTATCTTAAAACCAATAAATCGAAATGACAAGATAGTGTTAACAAGGAAACTAAAAGAAATAACACGAGTTAACACAAAAATTGGCATGTTCAGGAATGCCTGTGAATGCCTTTCTTCGTAATAATTAATCAACGAGCTACTCAGAAACTAGATTATAAAAAGGGTTTCAGAGGTACAGCAAGTTGCCAATGTGAGATATGCATATGGTATTGGTATTGGAAAAAACAGCAGTTCAGTTCCAGACTCGCAACATTAATGAAATGAGATCTGTATTATTGGGCGTATAATTATGAATTAGAAGATAACTAAAATTATGAAAACGAGAGAAAGAGGAAGAGAAAGAAAGAGAGGTATTCGAACCAAACTCCTCTTTGCCACGTCGCCACTTGTGATGGCTGTTACACAAATTGGTCAACATTTTCAACTTCTAAATGTGCTACAAAAATAAAACTTTGACCTCAATATGACAGTTATATGCAGAAAGGATTTTTAATGCTTGATGATTCTGGAATTGAAATTAAAGTCTACATTGTATCACTGGTTGTGTATGGACAACAACAGAAAGACTCTGAATAACTGAGAGCCGATATCTCTCCTCTTTTTTGAAATATTATACAATAGAATAAATTTTAAATTTTAAATTTTAAATCTTCCGTTAAATACTGCTTGGCTGATGCAATATTGCACCTCATCTCTCTTTATCAGCAATTCCAGCTCAAAAACAGTTGGTCCTGATCAAGAAATTGTTGACCCAGTCCTTTCCATTTTGGATCAAACATATCTAATACAGTACAAACTATAACGCATTACCCATTTATGAATGTGTTATAGCTTTACAGATATACTAGTCTCGTTTGTTTCTTGTGCGTTTCAGACGAGTTTGGGAGTCTTTTTAGCAATTGAACCTATGATAAATAATGACTGATCAGAAGTAAGTACAGCGGATGACTAGCAATTAAATCGGTTAGAAACTATGAGAAATGCGAAAAAGCCATCAACAATTGTAAGAATACCGTAAATTTTGCCGATCCTCAATGTTGTGAAGAATATTTCATTTAAAGCCATAATGTTTTCATAAACTATTCTCATGAAATTTTAAAGGCGTCAATTTTAGATAACTGCCGGAATAAAATCTACATAATATGGTGAAAGTAATTATAACAAGACTGTTGGTGCCATTCATCTATCAGGAGAAGAAATTCTACCGTGGTGCACTAGATATCTCTCGTAAAATACCGTCGTGTACACAAATGAAGTTGAATTGAAAACACGGAACTTGAAAGTTATTACTACTTATGCATGCTCAGTCTGAGCTATATTCTTACATTTCAGGACACCTAAGCCCTTATATTCTTATAAACTAGATTCTTATAAAAAGGTAAGTCTGTATGTCAAAAGGACAGTAAGTGTCATGAAGCAGGGCCTTTATTACAGGAGGCGCTGAAATGGACATAATCACAATTATAGAAGTGAAAGCAACATAATGTGAAGAAAGAAAGTGTATGGTGATTTGTGATGACTAATTTTCCCTTGAAGAAAAAGTCATCGAAATGATTGAACGAAAAGGGCATACTTGAATCCGGTTCCAAAACATTGTCCTTTTAAACAAATTCGCCTTTTGACGATTACCTATTGTTCTTAAACATCATTATACCATGTATTCATTACTCGGTGCTGAACAGACCATGGTGTATGAAGATAGAATTGAGAGCATGTAAGAAAGTGGAGGCATATTAATTTATTTTGTCCGAATTCCGGGTCATTGGTACTTTTTCAAACGAAACAAAAAAGGTAAAAGTAATGCTGCTTTTATTGATTTAATAGTAAGTTTTACCATGCGTAAGGAGGAACGTCTGTGACAAAGCATTACTCCACTGTACGTTTTTATTATTCTGTTAAATTGGTTTATCGGAACCAGAACAGAGAGCAAAGTTATTGCAAATAAAGAATGAAAGAATAAATTTCGAAGGAAATTCAATTCGACCGGAAACGGCTATACCGGAGAACAGTGGGTACAATATTCAGCAGACAGATTGAATGGATGACCCTGATTTTGACACCGATACAGGACTGGCCAGGAAAAATTGATATGTTGATAAAACATGGGATAAACGCAGAAGGGCTTTAAAACAGAGGACCATTTTGGGAACATGCAAACTGCTCTCGAAATCAAGGTAAATCGGCACATTTGTAGGTCGATGTTAAGAAAATGGGTGACTTGGTAAGATTGGAGTTCCCATATCACAAAGATGGATTTTACTCCCAAAAAGGTGAGGTTTTTTATTCGTGGTTTGCAACAAGGAATCCAAAGGTCGATGAAAATATTAAGAATGGATTTTCAAGTCATTGATGGAGGAACAACCAGGTTTGAATCAGCTGGGATTAAATCCAATGATGACACTATTTGTTTCCCTTATGCGATTACTGTCAACAATGGTTCAAGAAAAATTAAATGGCCACGTCTTTGATCTTCGATGAAGTTTTTTTTCTTATTTTTTGGTTTGAAAATAATTCAAGAACCTAGAAAAATAATTAAAAACAATATTTTTAGCAAATACATTGTTTGGAGACCAAGTAACTCCTTTCAATTTAACTTTAATAGTCGAGCGCACCAGCCAGAAATGGGATATTGTCACCTTTGGCACAAGGCTCCCAATAAAAGGTCTTAATATTCATCTTGTCAGAGAACCAATGATTCAATTATCAGTTGACCTCTCAGATTTTCGAAGCACGTGGCGAACAAGGGCAATTAAAAGTGCTTTCTGTTTAAAGTACCGATGATTTGACGCCTTCATGAAAACCATCTTTTGTACCTTGTTACTTCCGATTCTCTTGAGTTTGATACAGTGTTTAAAGTATGGAGGGTGCACGCAGTGATAGACAAGGGTTTATCGATTTCGATAGTTAATTTAGTAATCCTCAAATGAATTGATTTGTGTATTAATAAATGTAACACAAAGTCATCATAAATTAACGTGGTACATTAATGCTGTTTTACAAAATACATGGTAGTTTATTCCACTTTTAATTTGTTCTCAGGGTAAATTTACCAACCATTATTTAATGGCTTATGTAAAATGCTGGTAATTTTGAAACCTTCATATTTACGCAAGCAACGAGTTGGAATGTAGAAAAAATAAAGTTATTTCGTACTTGAAAAAACTTTCTATGCAACTACTTCCAANATCAAGGTAAATCGGCACATTTGTAGGTCGATGTTAAGAAAATGGGTAACTTGGTAAGATTGGAGTTCCCATATCACAAAGATGGATTTTACTCCCAAAAAGGTGAGGTTTTTTATTCGTGGTTTGCAACAAGGAATCCAAAGGTCGATGAAAATATTAAGAATGGATTTTCAAGTCATTGATGGAGGAACAACCAGGTTTGAATCAGCTGGGATTAAATCCAATGATGACACTATTTGTTTCCCTTATGCGATTACTGTCAACAATGGTTCAAGAAAAATTAAATGGCCACGTCTTTGATCTTCGATGAAGTTTTTTTTCTTATTTTTTGGTTTGAAAATAATTCAAGAACCTAGAAAAATAATTAAAAACAATATTTTTAGCAAATACATTGTTTGGAGACCAAGTAACTCCTTTCAATTTAACTTTAATAGTCGAGCGCACCAGCCAGAAATGGGATATTGTCACCTTTGGCACAAGGCTCCCAATAAAAGGTCTTAATATTCATCTTGTCAGAGAACCAATGATTCAATTATCAGTTGACCTCTCAGATTTTCGAAGCACGTGGTGAACAAGGGCAATTAAAAGTGCTTTCTGTTTAAAGTACCGATGATTTGACGCCTTCATGAAAACCATCTTTTGTACCTTGTTACTTCCGATTCTCTTGAGTTTGATACAGTGTTTAAAGTATGGAGGGTGCACGCAGTGATAGACAAGGGTTTATCGATTTCGATAGTTAATTTAGTAATCCTCAAATGAATTGATTTGTGTATTAATAAATGTAACACAAAGTCATCATAAATTAACGTGGTACATTAATGCTGTTTTACAAAATACATGGTAGTTTATTCCACTTTTAATTTGTTCTCAGGGTAAATTTACCAACCATTATTTAATGGCTTATGTAAAATGCTGGTAATTTTGAAACCTTCATATTTACGCAAGCAACGAGTTGGAATGTAGAAAAAATAAAGTTATTTCGTACTTGAAAAAACTTTCTATGCAACTACTTCCAAAATGAAACAAATATGAAGTATGAGTTACTCGTTAACTTGGATTTCATCATCGTCAGGTCCAAAATTGACGATTTCGCCCTCGATTTATTCTCCTATACTGACCTCTTTCAAATTACTTTTGGAATCATTAGTATGTTTTCCAGCAATGAGGTGATTTAGTTGCCTGAGTATATCAACTGAAATCACTATATTTACACTTGCATCCCATGAACCATCGTCTTCATTGGAATTTCCAGCCCTCCTTGCACAAACGAAGACATTTGGGGTTTTATATCGTGTGCTTCAGTTGCTAAAGTAACTCCCTTTAGATTGGCGTATCACACAAAACGAGATAAATCTCTTGAGAAATGATAAACACCAATAAGTCATTAAAGGTAGTTAGGCGAGCAACGACAAACTGAAATATACACGCTGGAATATACGTGGAGACCTCTTCTTAAACCCGTTTAAAATTTGAAATAATCAGTAAAAGTTATTGCTGTACCACAGAGCGGAAATAACAACAATAGGGCTCAGGTTTAGTCTGTCAGCTATTTGACTGCTATGAAGAATGATGGCAAGATCAGAGTGGTCTGTTTTCTGATGGAAACTCAGCTGTTCCCAGCCTGCAACCACCACCCGAATAAGTCACCACATTTCACTGTTTTTTGTTGAAGTTTTTTTTATTGTAATGGAGACGGTAAAGTTAATTGAGGATATCAGTTGTAAAGCGTGGGGCAAATGAAGAAATAGAAAAACGCCAAAGTAGTAATATCAGGGAGGAAATAAAAGACTACAATGGTACGATGGTACGAATGGTACGAATAACCCAAAAGATAATAGAGGGCAAGTATTGGAGGGAAATGGCCTATTAGAGATTAAGATTTCAATGATCTAAGCAAAAAGGATTGGTCAGACATTTCACATTTAAGAATTCCAGAGATGCTGCCAAATTATCTGAACAAATTATATGAAGCATAGATGACGGGATTGATTCAACGACAAGGAAGAAGTTATTGGGGAGAGACCTTAAGTTAGTACTGGTAAATTCGCCCCCGAAATACTTGTGTTTATCACTGTTATTGCATGGAGTTATTATGAATTCAAAAAGTGGTTCATAGAACAATACACTGTTGTCACACAAGGCCCGTTCTGTAAGTTCTTTCTCCCCTGGTAGTCTTCTACTGAATCTTTTTTGCAGACTTGCATGGCAGAATATGCTGAAACTCGACCGTCTTTCCACTAGAATATGTTATTCTACCTTCTACCTACAGCATTGTATATTAGAAGTGGTACTTGACAGGTTCCGAGCCCAAACACCATTGTCGGGCATAAGAATTTATGATTTTTCATCAAATCACCACCAAACATGACTCTTCATAAACCAAACCTAACTTTGAAACATACTACAAAAAGGTAAACGATGTTGTAGTGAATGAGTGTAGTTATAACTTGTAGAAAATCATGGTAGCAATTCAAAATTTCTGTGCTTCTTATGCAAAAGGTAAGACATGGGGTTATGCCAAATACATTTCCTGGTACTTTTAAGCTGTTTAATAGTTGCAGATTAAGGTCCAGATACGTACGGCAGTTTGCGACCAGTTTAGGTTCATGGTCTTAGAGTAGCAGCGCGGAGAATAGTAGGCCCAAAACGCCATCATGGGGAACCGAATTTCAAGTGCTGCGATGGATATGTACTATTTCCTTACTCGACAAACGCACAGATGATGATATATGGATTTTTGCTAAAGTAACTAGTATCAGCATCATCTTGATAGGGGCAACGCTCAGTTGATTTGGCCATGTGATAGGAAGCCAGAAAGAAAGCCCAAGTTTAAAACAAGTGTTTCTATTATCAGTTGTTGTAAAATGGAATAGAGGAAGCCGGTAGGTCAGATAGTGGAGGCGGCTGGGTGGGGGAGGATAATTGATCAGACGATAAAGAGCTCTGGAGTCAAGATGATGATTAATAATACCAGCGACGTGCTTCGTGGTAATAATTCTGTCGATAGTCGACCCAACCTGAGTGCTGGAAAAGGACACAGGTTAAAATAAAGACGACGACAAAGAAGGAGAAAAAGAAAAGATAGTTAAAAACTTGGTTGTTGAACATGGCACTTCGATTACCTCCGGTGCAATTACATTTTTAATACTTGACATTGTGCCTTCTCAATAGGCTGTGTTTAGGTTTGTGGGGGTAGGGTTCTTCTTACTTCATCTTTTGAAGTCAGTTGTGTTTTATTGTTGTTCACATACTGAAACTTAAACATTGTATTGTTATTGCATAGAATTTTGAATGTTTGCTTTTCTTTTAGATTTTTTAATCATTAAAAAAAGGCAGTGGGGGCATTGCTTTTAGTAGCAGGTCTCTTTTTCCTAAGTGGTGATGTTGATCGCAAAGAATATCATATTAGAAATAAATCGGCTTCACAATTTACGCAGTATGTATTATTACCACTAAACGTCATGAACACTGGACTAATTTAGGGCTGATGAAAAATTTCTTCTTTTTTCTTTGTGATATCACGTTAAAGACGTCTCACTTTATCGTTGTCATTACGGTTCTGCTCGTTTGTCTCAGCGAGTGTCGAACTATATTCGTGACATTATAAATAGGTCATTTTACCTCAGTTTGATTTTGAGGATTTTACTACATGAAAACTTAAAACGACTAGGATTTCCTGGTTCACAGTTTAGGGTTGTGATGCTTTTCTTGCTATTCTTCCATTGCCGGGTAGAACCATTTGTTTTTCATGTTTTTAGTTCAGTTTTGTCCACTTAGGCTTCATTTCTTTGATTTTTTCGAGCTCTCCGAGGACGATGGAAAAAAGTTTCTTCACTTCACTTCCCATACATTAATGATTCCCATTTTTTATGTCCTGGCAACCAACCCAACTTTTGTTCCTGTTACTTTGCACCCCCCCTCCCTCGTTGATCTCCATGAACAGTTGTGCTGATAATTCCCTTCCGTCCAGGTAATATATTTCTGAAGATGTGATCAGATTACATGTTACTTCAATTACCACTACTGCTACTATTACTACTACTACTACTACTACTACTACTACTACTACTACTACTACTACTACTACTACTACTGCTACTATTATTACTACTATTATTACTATTACTACTACTACTACTACTACTACTACTACTACTACTACTACTATTACTATTACTACTATTATTACTACTACTACTACTACTACTACTACTACTACTACTACTACT
>RDPX01000018.1:2611503-2628034 GCA_003991215.1 Morbakka virulenta | reverse complement strand
TATTACTACTATTATTACTACTATTACTACTACTACTACTACTACTACTACTACCATCACTACTACTTTTACTATTACTACTACTACTACTACTACTACTACTACTACTATTATTACTACTATTATTACTACTATTACTACTACTACTATTACTATTACTACCACTACTGTTACTACTACTACCAGTAGTTAGTTTTTCTCTTTTCTCAATCTACCTTGCTGCGATGGTTCATGATGCTTTTAAGGATTGTGATATTGGGGTAAACATACAGTTACGAACATCAGTCAAGCTTTTGGATTCTCCATGTCTCAATTCGAAGTTTAAAGGTTTTCAGAATCATGTTCGTGAGCTTTTGTATGCAGATAATGGTGATCTTGTTGCACATTGAGAGTGGAGGAAATGCAGTTGATTTTGAACAAACTCTGAAGTGTTTGCAAAGCGTTTGACCGTAGCAACAGTGTCAAGAAGACATGTTATGTTTTCACTCCCAGTTGGAATACCTTATGCTGAAAAGCATGTACTATTTGACAGGAAGAGGTTAAAGTTTACTGATAGTGTTGTATATCTTGGTAGTACACTGAGCAGTGGCTGCACTCTTGATGCTGAAATAAATTACAGAATAGCCAAAGCCAGTTCTTCTTTTGGTAAGCGAAAGAAACGTGTATGGTCATATCGTGGAATTGCATCAAAGACAAAGATAAATGCTTATAAAGCATATGTGCGTACTTATTTTTAAATGGCTCAGAATCGTGGACTACATATGGACGACATATCTCTCCTTTCTTCCTCCTCCCTGTCTTTCCTCTCCTTCTTCTTCCTCCCTGTCTTTTCTCTCCTTCCTCCGCCCTCTCTTTCATCTCCTTTCTCTTTCTTTCCCCGTTCTCCTCTCTCTCTCTCTCTCTCTCTCTCTCTCTCTCTCTCTCTCCCTCTCTCTCCTCTCTCTCTCTCTCCTCTCCCTCCTCTCCCTCCCCCTGTCCCTCCCTCTCTCTCCCCTGTCCCTCCCTCCCCCCTCTCTCTTCCCTCCCTTTCTTTATATGGCAATTTTTTTTCCTCTCTCTTCTCTCTATCTCTTCTCTCTCTTCTTTCTCACTATATCACTGTATATACATACATACCAATTTTAAATATTAGGTGTCATTTGCCTTTTAATATTCTTGTGTTTTAAACCAACTTATTTGTTTGAACAAAAGGATTTTCCTCTCAAAAGCAACCAAACCTTTTGGCGTTGTTCTTACTGTTTCGTCGAGGAAATGGAAGTCGAGAAGGTGTTTGTCGGAAAAAATACTTTTACGTCATTGGTGTTAAGATTTGTTGAAATTTGCCCCGTCAACGTTATTGTTGTTCATTTAACACACCAAGAAATGTGTTTCCAACCATTAAACATCACCAACGGAACAAATGTTTTGTAAAATTTCATTACTCCAGTAAAATGGTTTGACTATATATATATATATATATATAATCCCACCTTTATTGGCCTTTATCTTTAAGGTTTTGGTTACCTTTTCTGAGAAGAACTACGAACTTCCACAAGAAAAACAAATCGGAAAGTTTTATTGCAAGATTAGGCCCATGAAGAAATTTTTAGAAAAATATATTGTTCTCATCTAGGAACGTAATGTATATGAAGTATTAGAGGTCGACTGTGAGTCAGTACGTATTTTCTCAGAATGAGAGGAGCCAATTACTTTTTACAGCAAGGGTGGTAGTGTAGCTGCCATAACGTAAGTCAACTGTATCGAAAGGAACCAGAATACGTTTTAGAATTTTACAAGAAATAGTTTGGTAGAATTTCAAACCTTATTCTTGTGGGACCCCGTACAGCCTTCTTCTGGGTGTTTAAAAGGACAGAGACCCCCATTTCAGCCATCCATGTTTAAACTTACTTTTGGAGTTCTCACGTAGAACGTAGCTTTGAAAACTAAGTATATTTATAGATGTAAATATTGGCTGCTCTATTACAGGTACTATTTGTCGTCTTTTCTTGTTTTGTGTAAAATGTTTTTTGTGCAGTTATTACACAAACTTTTAACTTGGATTAACAACGAGCTTCAAGGAACAGATTTGATGTGATATTCCCGAGAAATCTGGAGTGCGTTAGATTTTGGAGATTTTTGCGGATATATCTGTACATAGGTATTTAGGGAACATTTGTGAATCCCCCGATCAAATATTCTCTATGGATCTGTAGAGTATATTTCATAGAACATTTGATGAGCTCCCAAGAACCAACATTTCTTGCAGTTAGTTCAAAACGACGAAAGTTGGGTCAGAGTAGATTTGTTCAAGTTCTTGTTGATCAAGTCCTACGTCCTCAAATTTGACAACAACTCATTGCTAACGTCGGGTTTTGGCAGTTCTTGACGATTATTTAAACAGGAACACACCTAATACTTGCGATCAGTTGCGAATAATAGCGCGTTTTAATATTTGATTTTTATTGTTCATATTTTGCTTACGTCTTTTATTTAGAATTTTACAAAGATCGATATTTCCTTATAAGTTCTTTGTGTTATTTTTCAACTTGGATTTTCGATTGATTTTATTTTATTGTAAAATTATTTATTATTATTTAACCGTGAAAAAAGTTTTATTTGATTTTATATATATATATATATACCAGTATCGACGTAATTATTAGCTATCGACAGTGCTCAATAATATAAGAATATTAGAGTTATCGTATGGTGAACGACAAAAAAAATCAACAAAACTTAGTTTATGACTGTCAGTTTCATGTTTTCGTAATCGTCAGCTANTATTTGATTTTTATTGTTCATATTTTGCTTACGTCTTTTATTTAGAATTTTACAAAGATCGATATTTCCTTATAAGTTCTTTGTGTTATTTTTCAACTTGGATTTTCGATTGATTTTATTTTATTGTAAAATTATTTATTATTATTTAACCGTGAAAAAAGTTTTATTTGATTTTATATATATATATATATACCAGTATCGACGTAATTATTAGCTATCGACAGTGCTCAATAATATAAGAATATTAGAGTTATCGTATGGTGAACGACAAAAAAAATCAACAAAACTTAGTTTATGACTGTCAGTTTCATGTTTTCGTAATCGTCAGCTAAACAAATATATATATATATATATATATATATATATATATTCGTATGAACTAATAAGAACTATGGAAAAAGTATGAAAAATTAAAATTAAATAGCTAGTAGCTTATTATGGTTAAGACAATTTCTAAATTCGTCATCAATACTGCAGATATTACCTCACCTCGGATGCCTATCTTACGGCAATTCAGTATATGTTGAGGTGTTTGCACGTCGCCGCATACACAGTTTAGGTTACCACTCAGACCAGCTTTTTGCATGTAACTGGTATGTCGGCCATAGCTAGAGGGAATTCGGTTTAGGAAGCCTTGTGGGACACCATTGGTAAATGTTCTGCACCGAGGTTTTCCTTTCCGATATGAACATGAAACCGACGTTGGGATATCATGCCCATGATCACAAGTATCAGACTTCAATCGTTTGTCAAGAAAAGTCTCGATGTCTTCCGTCAATAGTGCAACTTGATCAAGGGTACACCATCCTTGTCTAAAACCGGCTTTTTCTTTAGGGAGAACAGATTGGACAATGCGTTGAATGCGGTTAAGAATTAGACGTTCGTAAAGTTTAGAGGCTATCGACAGAAGGCTGATCGGTCTGTAGCTCTTGGCGCTTTCTTGTGGCTTGTTTTGCTTCAGAACTGCTATGATTATGGCACGTTTCTACACTTTGGGAAGCTTTTTGAGTGAATGGAGTGGTTGAAGAGTTACCGGAGCCACTGTATGCAGTTCACGTGGAGGTGTAGGAAGAATTCAGGATGTAAATTGTCAGAGCCGGGTGCCTTACCAGCTTTCAGAGTCTGAATAGCGGCTACGATTTCATCGATGGAAAATCCACTACACAAGTTCTGGTCAGTTGAAGAAGGATTTCATACCATCTTTACATTTATTTTATTTGTATATATATTTTGAAAATATTATTAATACCTATGGAGCTCTTAAAAAATAACCCTGTAATTTTTAAAAAGTTCTTAAACTGTTGAGATTGCATATTTGCAACTTCTTTCATACAAAATCTTTCTTTAATTATTATATATTTTGTAAAATTGGATAAAACCCTGATTTTCTAATCGTCATATTGAAAGGTTTATAAGGGAGGTTCACAAGAGCATAATTTCATAAGGGGATTTTCCCAGTAGGAATTCACGAGGAAGGAATTTGATCGGGACAATGCCCCTAATAACCTATATGTGGTAACTCCTTGGATGACGTCCCTCCCTTTATCTTGTAGTATTCGTAACTGTTTGTTGCTGTACACGACTGTATCACTGGAAACTAAAGAGTTAAGGTGATGTCTGTGATGTAGTCTGCATGTTTTACATACAAAGCGAAAGCTGTAATTTCTGTTGCCTCTTGTAAGCCAGACACCACAGCTGGTTTTCGTCTTTAAAAAATTGTTTTACTTGCACGTTCAGGAACTGCAAATTTTGTTTTCGACTTTATGGAATGGCCTTCCAAAGACTAAATTTTTAGTAACATGAAATGGGAAAAGGTTGTTGATTGTTATATGGATAAAATAAACTTAAATGTCATATGAACTTGTTAACCTTTTCACGCCAGTTTTACTTTCCCATTTATAAAGCATTTGTATCCAGTTTCTAGAAAGAACCCTTGTTTACTACAAAATAAAAATAGCCTTTGTTGACACAATTTTGGTCAAAATCCAGCCGGAATGCTGGCCACTTTAATATGGAGGTGGGGATGGATATATTTTGCCAACTTGACTTTGTGGACACCGCTTTATCAATTCCCCAAGATAAGAAAAGATTCACAGTCTTGAAATTTTTCCGGCGATCAGATGCAATTTATGGTTGGTGGGTCAAGAGAGAATTTGGTAAGGAAGTGCTTTACAAGTGCTCTTAATGTACTCGGAAAAGCCTACTTTTCTGTCTTTCTGTTCATTGTGAACCAGAGTCTTTGGCTTTCTGAAACTTGAAATGTACTCGCGCATTCAACCCTTTCCCCTTGTTTGAAAACCAAATATATATGTGCTTTTTCAAAAAGTCAGGTTTCAGTTGCATCGGCCATTCATAAAAGACCTTTGCCTGCGACATCAGCAATGAGCGTGGTGAAGGAGGTTCTAAAGGTACTCCTATATCTAAAAACCAACCTTTTAATGGACACTAAGTACAGCTTAGTATTGTCCATCACCTGGTTGTTGATACTTGACTTTGCTAGCAGTCCTGCAGAAGACAAAACATTGGTATCCTTCTTTTACCAACAACGACCTATAATGTTTTAAGTTTTGTTTTGCTGGAAAAAATCCGTGACCGGCACTGATAAGATAATAATGTCAATGCGTTTTCCGTCTCTTCATCTTAGGAGTTATATTTTGTTTTGTACCTCACGAACAGTTGCCCAAATTTCGCTTTTTCATCAAATAAAATTTTTCTTTCGTGAGATTGCTATATTTCTAAGACGTTTAATTTTACAATGACCGACTAAAATAAAGAAAAGAAATGAAATATGGTCAGTAACAGCCACTACATATGGCTACTAAATAGCTCAATTTAATAGTTAAAAGAAAACGTTTTGGGGTACTCTACATTCCCGCCTTACTAAGTAAACAAATAAAATGAGGTTGAATACTCAAGGTATCTCAGGGAATCGAATTTGGGAAATTACAGGTTTACATTCTCTTTTTAGTTAGAAGAGCCGTGGCTTAATGGTTAGTGCAGGTGCACCGTAACCAAGAGATGTCGGGTTCGATTCATCTGACTAGGTCAAAAAATTCTTCAACTCTTTCTGTTCAGGTGGCTTGTTGTTATTGATGGCTTCAAGTGGCCGTTGCTATAGTGTGATACCTTGTTTTGATACCTCGAATCCTAAGAATGCAACATTTTCTCTTGCAAACTGTCATTCAGAGAGTTTGATTAATATTCCTGAACGTGACAAATTCTTTGTTATAAATCGCGTGTGTTCTTTAAATGTGGTACTGAAAATTAGTATATCGTCCAGGTATGCTAGTACACAGTGTGATTGAGACCAATGAGTGCGATATTCATCGTGTTCTGATATGAGACTGAGATGGAGATACCATTGAATTAAGAGATCATTAAAAAGAGACGTTAAGTTTAAATTTACCGCGCGGAACTGTAAATGATGTTTTCTCTTTGTCGCTTCCTGAACAAAACATTAAAAAAACAATAAACCGAAGTAGCATTCAGAGTATTACATTATTTCACTCCGTGTATCTTGTCAGTTACGTCATGAACATGTGGAAAAGATTAAGAGTCTCTTCTTTACATTGTTCCTCAAAAATCACATACAATATATGACTTTGCTGTGGGCTCTTTGACCAGGTGCTGCTATTAACGTGACAATAATTTTGATGGCCTGAAACAAGCCTGAAAAGGGTCCTTATTGCATTTTTGTCCATTGTTTACAACAACATTGGAAGACAGCCTCGCCCATCATATAATTATTTTTCTCTTTTCGTATAAGTTTTAAAGTAAAATATTTTAAATGCCAGCTTTCTCACAATCCATGCCATTAATTGTTGCTGAGTTGATTCAATGTTCAGCATTTTCTTCAAAAAGTTTCACAGGTGACTTGCAAGCAGGATTTCGCACAGCTCTAGAAAAAAGTTGGATTTTTTATGTCACTAACGAGTCAAGTCATGAGTGGAAAAGAAAAGCCTGTTTGTAAGTGTTCCTTTAAAGCAGTATTGGATCTAGCAGTTCCACATTTCCAGGACAAGTATCACCAGATAGGAATTTGGTTGTGCTACGAAAATCCGTAGGGTCGTGTTGTACACTGTTTGAAGTGCGTTTTCAAACCTAGGCATTGATTTGCTGCAATATCTTCCCCAAAATATCCCTTACTTGAAGACATTGGGCATTTTTCCCAATCCCGCGATGTTGTAAAACCACTTTTAGGAGTCATTAGACGTTACGGCAAATACAAGGTCTATTTTAGCGAAGTTTTCTACAGCGTTTTGTGAGACACTTAAATAAAACTGGCCTTTGCAGTTGATAAATCTTTGACTGAGAATTTACCTGGCATTGTTCTTGTAGTTTGTAAGATATTTAAGGTATCCAGGCTATCATAGCGGTACTCCCAAAATCTAGAAAAAGTATAGCGGCAATCTAGGTGGACGTGTTATGTGTTGCTCTTCTGATTTATTGTAATTTTTGCATCAAAAAAGTGTTGTATTAAGAAGTTGATGAGATTAGGATTACTGTTACTGGCAGTTATAACAAACTGAATCATATATCACTGCTACCACTTGCATTTGCCTCTAAAAATAAAGGAATTGTTTCTTTCAGAAAAAAGAGTTTACTGTTCTACTACTACTGTTATGCTGTTACACTGCCAGCTGACTTGGGCCGGATATTGCTAGTTTCTTAAACACGAAAGGAACCTCTGTTTTCCACCAGAATATCGGAAATTTACATGCGAAAAAAAGAAATCATTTCAGACATTTTATAAAACAACTCAAGATAGACCTTTTTTTCTCTCTCAAAAGCGTTTATGTCTTACACAGGTCTGTTCGATGCAAAAATACGGGGGTATGCTTTTGAGTCAAAAACAAGACAGATTGGTTCAGGAGGTGGCGTTGGCGCACATATTAAAGATGGATCACCATACACAAGAAGAATAAACTTGGAAAGAGAGGATCTTTAACTGATTTGGCTAGACTTTTTTTTTTAAGTGTAAAAGTTTCTCATTTATATTGGTCCCCTGATACCTCAAAGCATACAAGCAAAAACTTTCAAAAAAACTTGAAAATTGTTTTAAACATAGCTACAAGCGAGAATAAGGAAGCAATTCTCTTGGGTGATATAAATTGTGACGATGTAACAGACAATAATCACAGAACAATTGTAGATTTTTTTATTACCCATGGTAGCAAACAATTAATTACCAAAGCAACTCGCATGACAGAGCAAAGTGAAACTCCTCAAGATATCCTTATCAAATGCGTTGATACACATACACTAATAACAACAAAAAACCTATCAAAGCAAAGACCAATCCAGTTGCTCAACGAAGAAATTGAAATGCAAATACATGACCGTGATGGGCTTTTACACAAAGCAAGAAAAGCAAAAATGACCGACGACTAGAGCAATTACAAAACAATGGGGAACCGTAACTTCAACATCCTAAATAAAGCAAAAGCAAAATATCAAAGAACTACTAAATGAAAATGTTTCAAAGCCTGAGAATTTTCGGCAGCATATTAAAACCTTTTTGCAACCAAATCAGTCAGTCGATGCTCAAAGAGTTTTCTTCTTGACAATAATGAGACAATCGAAGAAAAAGAAATTGCAAATGGTTTGTGTTCATTTATAGCAGTAAAAAATCTTAAAAGTAAACTCGATAAAACTAAAAGTAACTGTACGGTCACTTCCGAAAAAACTTTCAATCAATACTGTACTTCGATTTAATTTTCGTTACATTTCAGTACCCGAAGTTTTGTGCATGCTGAAGTAAGTATAAGCAGATAGTCTGCTAGATCAGACGAGATACCGGCTCGCCTAATCAAACATAGTGTAAATGAGCTGGCGCCAGGAATTGCTCACCTTTTCAACGTCATCCTTGAAACCTCGAATATCCCTTATGACTTGAAGATTAGACGAGTTTCGGCAGTTTTCAAAAGTAGTGAAAAATCGCAGCTGAGTAATTACTGACCAATCAATGTATTAACCATGATATAAAAATACTGGAAAGATGTGATGTGTTTATAACCAACTGACTGAATACCTCGAGAAAAATAGATTTCTCTCACCTCGTCAGTTAGGCTTTCGAAAAGGAAGATCTACGGAATTAGGTGCTATCTATTTTTCGATAAAGTTCACAAAGCAATGGATAAAGGTCATTTGTCAGGCACTTTATTCATCGACCCGAGTCGATGAATAAAGTGCGAGAAATACTGTATATGTGGGCATAAAAGAGTATTTTTTGCAGATTACTTCTTATTCAACCGTTGGCAATTCGTACAATGCAAATGTGCATAATCAACAAGCCAACCTGTTTACAGCGGAGCCCCACAAGGATCCATCCTTTGGCCTGTGCTGTTTATATTGCACTTCAACGATGCTGAGCAACAGCTGATCNACGGAATTAGGTGCTATCTATTTTTCGATAAAGTTCACAAAGCAATGGATAAAGGTCATTTGTCAGGCACTTTATTCATCGACCCGAGTCGATGAATAAAGTGCGAGAAATACTGTATATGTGGGCATAAAAGAGTATTTTTTGCAGATTACTTCTTATTCAACCGTTGGCAATTCGTACAATGCAAATGTGCATAATCAACAAGCCAACCTGTTTACAGCGGAGCCCCACAAGGATCCATCCTTTGGCCTGTGCTGTTTATATTGCACTTCAACGATGCTGAGCAACAGCTGATCAGATTTGAAATAACGTATGCGGATGACACGATCACATATTTCCATAATAACGATATCAATGATATAGAAAAAGTCTTTTCTGAAGAGTTTACATATTTGTCCAACTGACAATGAACAATGAACTTATATCGAAAAAAGATAAAACGGACGTAATAGTGTTCGGAATCCAAAAACGACTAGCAAAAGCAGATCTATACTTGAATATTGAGTTGAAGTCAACAAAGATCGTCACCACAAGGTAATACAACTACTTAGATGTCATAATCGATCCTTCATTGAACTTTTATGAACATTTTCAGTCTGTCTGCAAAGTAGCTTCTTCCAGACTGAGACTCTTATGACAAATCGGCACTAAAAATGTATGATGCATTCGTTCTTTGTAAAATCATGCACTGCCCATTGACCAACTATTTCCGTCAGCCCTACTGACGAAACTTACTATCTTCACTTGAACGTCGAGCAAAAATAATTGTGAACACTGATGGAGGTTTTCTCTCTGTAGAGCAAAAACAGAAGAGGAAAGTTTGCAAGCTAGTACGGAATTGTATAGGTGAAAAGAAGGATGTTTTTATTAACTATTTCGATACGATTCAACATGAAAAGCAAACGAGAAAGAATCTTTGTTACGATTCCCAAAAATAAAATTTGAGTATACCCCCCAAAAATTTATTATTTCGGTGTATTTATTTACAACAAATTACCGAATAAAATTAGATTTGAGAGTTATGTTGAAGTTTTCACTAAAAAATTAAATAGTTTTAATTTTAAGTGGTTCTTCTTCTCTTTGTATTTTTAAGTATATGTTGCAGCGATAAGCATATATTGAAATGTAATATCCGCTAATTTGACGCCTGTTTAAATCTAACCTCTGATATCGGAGCGACAGTTTGATACTACTGCAATAACTTATTCCTTTCCTACCGGATTTACACAAGGTCTATTTTTTCATACTCTGCACTTGTTTGTTTTCTTTTCTCCTTTATTTCTAGCATGTTCTTGATCTGATAGTTCGTGATCTGCACAGGACTCCTTGGTAAAATAGCTTGTTTTATTATGTATATTTTGTAAATATGTGTTTGGAGCAATAGAGAATTTACTGTACAAAGGTTATCAATGAGATAAATGAATTATATAATAAATAGACACAGTGGTTTCCCGTCCTTACCCTACTTTGACATTTTGGACAGCCTTCTTGGTGCACGTACATCAAACAAATAATGTCAATACACATTACTAGCTTTTATAACATTGTCGATGTATTTTACCGAGAAAAGATGAAGTCTGTTGAGCAAACAGTGAAACGAAACCAATGCCGAAGGAACTGGTTCTGTCTTTGGCCCTTGCTTCTGCCCCCATCAAAAATCTGGCCGGTTTTTTCTACACGCACTTTTTTTTTGGTTTTAACATCATTTTCCCCCAGCAATGGAGGCTCCGATGGTGCCCTTCATTGGGACTTGGATTTGACAATGAAGAATTTTTTGGCCGGATGCCCGTCGTGACGCCAACCAATGGCTTTTTCTTTTGTGAAGTTACAAAGTCGCCCGCTCATGGAATCGAAACCGGAACCTCTTGGATACAGTGCAGTTGTACTAGCCATTAAGTCAAGGTTCCTCTACCAGATCTACACGCATTATTGCCGTTTTATTCAACCGGTCACTACTGCCACCCGCTAAAGTGGAATAACATTTATATGGTAGTTGTAGGCTTTCAGACGTTTTAGACAATGTATTTCAGGCTCTTAAATATCAATATGACGAGGCAAACTGGCTTGTGTTTTAAAATATCTAAAGGGTATTTTGATATCGCTGAGAGGGGAAACTGACGACGAGAAACTAAATCACCTACATTATCTTTTATCTTTTACAACTCAGAAGCTCAACTTCAAAACTTAGTACAGTATTATTCTGTCGATTTAACTGAATTACTAAGACACTTGGTGTGTCACTTGGAGCTGTCAAAAAGCCAAAGTATTTTCGATTTTAGCGCTTACTCTTGCAAAACTATTGCCTTTGATGCCGGCTACAGATGCTGTAAGTGAACGATGGTTAAAACGTCTGAAGCTGGGTTTGTGGACCACAGCAAGCAAGAGAAAGCTAAATAATTTCATAATGTTGCATGTACACGAGGAGAAGACGGACTCAGGGAGAACCCAGGTGGCTTTCTGCTTTGGTGAAGGCAGAAAGAATTGTTCGCAGATTTTTCGGAAAACCATAGATAATGGGGTGAAAATAGAATTCAGAACAGTAACAGATTCAACACAAACACAGTAGCTTTATTGTTAGGATAGGTCTTCTAATTTTTGGAATATGATGATATTTCGCTTGATTCACGAAAATAAAATATATGTCTTAATATATAATAAATGAATATCTATATTATATGTATAATGTAATATATATATATATATATCTTTTTATATGATATTTGGTGCCTTTATTAGAGCCCATTGTTAAAGGTCATTTTTTAACTGATCTAATGCTTCTGAATTTTTTTGTAATTAATTAATTATTGAGCTGTTTACAATGAAGCATAAAAAGTTTCATTTTTTTGCTCTATGGAAGAATGACTCGCATGTTTCACCAGGAAAACTAATTTCATTGTTAAAAAGACTGTGACCTGCTTCCATGTCATGCTCTCTTGAACCGCCATGTCAGTGTAACTCGCTGCACTGAGACGGTGGCTCTAACAAAAACTCACGACTTTAAATCTTTAATCTTTAATTTGGGTGTTGAAATTTGGTCTGAACAACACGATGTTTTAATAAATGAACCGGACATTCAATATCAATTTGGAAGGGGATTAATTTTTTCTTCAAAAAAGATGTTTTCCTTTGACTTTTACGAAATACCAATATTTTTACACGATGATGTTTGCCTCACTTGGTCTTTCATTGATGGTATTCCTGGTAAAGAGTGGCCAAGGAACCTTGGTCTTGTTTACCTTTACCATATCTTGATTACCAGACACATTTTGTTCACATTTCGTATGATGCATTGCAACATCAAAACCCTGTTATTGACGCCAATCCAATATTTTGCCAACTGTGTAGAACGGTTAGCCAGATCTCATTTCCCTCTCAAAATTGGCATTTCTAAACTTCCTGAGCTTAAATTAATGGTGGAAATAGTTGTCAGTGGCCACGGAGGAGAAATAAATGCAAGGGGCCGACGGGATTGCAAAGGAAATAAATAATAAGAAACACAAGAGACTGAGAAGATAATAACTGTCATACACAATAAAGCAACAAGTGACAACAGAGAAAATATCATAAGTACCGTGCCCACGCAAACTTTGCAACACATTCCCATGAGGAGTTTGGCACCTTTTAAGGCATAGGGGTGTAATCTTTGATACTGGGTCTTTCATTTGATAACAACCTTGTAAACAGTTGGGCCATATTGTCTCCCACAGAATTGCATTTATGGAAAAGACGAGCAGAGAGTAGTCAGTACAAATTAACACAATACATCATGGACAGCAAAGCTTATCCTGATACCACAATCTTTTTTACCGTTACTTGACAGTGTGTATTCCTTTGTCGCTGGCTGTGCAGTGTTTATGTGTGTGTATGTGTTTGTGTGTATGTGTATGCGTGTTTGCGTGTATGTTTGTATATGTATATTGTTAACTGGTTGGTGCAGGTATGAATGTGTTTGTTCTTCAAGAAAAACTCATCAAAGTGGGGAGTTCACGCAAAGCAGTTATGATTCTGCCGTTTTCTAAGGCTTTCCGTAGCAATAACTCGCAGTGCACTGTATCATTTCATACAATACTAGTGTTTTATTAGTGAAGGTAGCTCGTGTTTTTATTCCTATAAGTTTCTTAAGCTGGATATCGACTTAGTTTCTGGCACTTAGGACTGACCGGAGAGGTTCGCAACCCGATCTAGATAAAAATGTGTTTCAATTAAAGAAAGTGACACGTAGATTTTATATGAAAATCATGGCTGCCATAAAGCTTTAACACACTTCAAGAACATATACATCGCATTGTTATTCAAGATACGAGAGTGTTGAATCGCGACTTTTTTGCAAACAATTTCGAATACTACCTTACAGAGATGAGAAGCGGTTATCTGTCATCGCACCTCTCGATACACAGCCAATCATACAACGTAGAGGTATGTCAGCATATCGACATTTGTGTATGATACTTAGGTATTTAGTAAATTGTGATGCTAAAGCTCCAATTAGTTATCGCGTTTGCTCTAATATGGTTGGGAAAATAAGAATTGAAACAACTAGAGACATTTGGATCAAACGTTCAATAGCAAGCTTTGATTGTTATTTTTGATTAAAATGACTTTCCTACCTTCTTGATTTTTATAGAGGTAGTCGTGTGTGCATTGTGTTAAAGGGTATAATAAAAAGATTCACACTATACAGATTTAACAGCAAGAAAAACTGTTTAAAACAATACTAAAGAGAAGCTATTTGAAATCACGTTTTGTTGAGAGTAAAACTGTAAAAGTACAAATCAGTGAAAATTAGTAAAACACACCCGTAAACTGGCCAATAAAAATCAAAATAGCTATTAATCATTAAATGTTATATCAAATAAAAGTTTTTGGATTTTCATGCTGGGCAAAGCATTTTCTACCATTTGGTCTTTTTAATATCTATAAGAGGCTTAAACAAAATAATCAATTTTCATATTTCTCTTTCCTCGATATTTGTTTTCTGGCTCGTTGGTTGTGATATTTGGTAAATGTTCATCTAGAGTTCTGACTGACAGCAACTCTTTCTCACCACCTTTCTCTTCAGGTTTATTGGAAATTGGTTCAAAGACTCCAGTTTTCTCGTGGATGTTTTATTAAAAAAGACTCCGACTTCTTTTCAAAACAGTGTGTTTCGAAAACCGACCTTCACTGGACAATACAATGCTCTCTTTTTTGGTTTTCCTGGATTTCATTTTCGGCACGTTTTGATGAAGTATTGCTGGAACTATTATTTGGTTAAAGAATGGTTGAAAGAATATTAGTTGTGTAAGCCTTTTCTTGAACAAATAAAACAAGTAAAATAATCAACCACTAATCAGGAAGACAAAATCTACCAAAATGAGCAACACTTTTTTTTAACATAAAGGCCATTCTTAATTGTTTTTATACTTCTATCATTTTTTTCCAGGTATTTTATTGGTTATGGGTATAATCTCTAAGCACCTAGCGTATAAATATATACCTATAACTGAATATATCATTGGAATTAGCTAGGTAACATGTAAGGTCTTTTTAATGCAGATGTGCCGTACTTATTTGACACCTTAAGCTTGTAGCTGATGTCTTGTCATGCATTTTCTTTTTTGCTCAGATCTTCATTTGATTTTGAAGAGGTATTCCACAGTACTGGATACAAAGACATGATGTTTATAATTGGTCCCATACATCTGACAGTGCTTGTGTCTCATCATCAACTCTCTCACTATACCGCTTAAACGGGTAAATAGCAGGTTTTCTTAACAACTGCAGATGCTGGGAGTTTCGAACAAGATTAATTCCTTTTTCATCTAAAAATTTGCTCAAATGTTCTATTTTATGATCTTCCATACCCGAAAAATATTACCAACTATTCAAGTTATCATATACACATTCCAGTGACTATTTTATTGTTAGCAGGAAATGTTGAGATCCTTAAAGTTGCTTTTCATACGAATCGAAATCACATGGCGAGATATTTGCTTTTCCTTGCGTTGAGAGACGATCTAGTCTGGGCGACCTAGAACCAGGTCACAAAAAGTAAACATGTATTTAGCTCCTTTCTGATCCGATTTGGATCTATCTGAAACCAAAAAAATTAAGCCAATTTGCGTACGCGTCGATTTAAATTCATTCCACTTTAGTCAAGGCTGGTCTGATCTCGCTAAGTAGAAATCCAACTCTACACTTGCTTCCTTTCACATTGGTCACACTACACTGTTGATTTGACATATTGTAAAAAGCAAAGCACGCTGAATTTTTACTGGGTTTTGGTTCAATCCGGACAGGCTTTCTTTCTTTTCCTAAAGAACGTTTGTGTAGTTTGCACCATTTTTATCCCTCACAGGACACGTTTTTACTGAGAGCTAATCTGAGCCAGACGTGACCCAAAGTTTTACTTGGTTTAATGGTAAGGATTTCAGTACTCCACAGCTTATTTTGGATTTAACACTTCCCTTTACAAAGTGACCAATCAGATAATTAACTTTTAAAACTGATTGACTGCATCATCCGACAACAGAAAAGTGAAGACGCCATGAGATTAGGAAATGTCACTTTGTGGATCTATTGAAATCTCGTGAAGACATTCGGTAGTCTGGAGTTACACACCAACAATAGAACTTTTTGTTAGTAATGGCTTTGTTTCGTTTGATGCTTTTGAAAAACAACAAGAAAAAGTATTTGTGGACATAAAAGCAAGTATTATTTTATTTGCATTAAATATGATGAAAAACTCAAGAATTCGACAGAGATATCCGGGCATAATTTTAACACACACTGCTTTCAGGGTGGGTTTGTTACGTATTTTTAACGTCATTTTACCCAGTGTTTTCTCTAAGACGATTTCCTTTAGAATAACTTATTTATGGTGAACTTCTTAGCTATGTCATACTGAAATCAAGCACAAAAGTTGTGATTGATAGGCAAGCTTGAAGAGAGAACTGGAAGAGGAAGACCAAAGATATATTATCAAGGTATATGCATATATTTACAGGTTTAAGATCTACATGAGTTGTATTGGGTTGAAAAATATTGATAGTGAAAAAAACCTAAATCTTTATTCTGTTGAAAGTGTACTTCAATTCGATGTCAGTCATTGTAACACATGGAGTATTCAGAGATTTATTCGGAAAGACAGTGGTCATCATGTATTTCAACAGGTGGTAACAAAGGACTAAAAGTATATGTATTGCCTGAAGTAAAGGGGCAGGTGGGAGAAAGAGAGAGAGAGAGAGAGAGAGAGAGAGAGAGAGAGAGAGAGAGAGAGAGAGAGAGAGAGAGAGAGAGAGAGAGAGAGAGAGAGAGAGAGAGAGAGAGAGAGAGAGAGAGAGAGAGAGAGAGAGAGAGAGAGAGAGAGAGAGAGAGGGAGAGAGAGAGAGAGCGAGAGAGAGAGAG
>RDPX01000018.1:2509059-2606605 GCA_003991215.1 Morbakka virulenta | reverse complement strand
ATAGTAGTAGCAGTAATAGTAGCAGCAGTAGTAGTAATAAAAGTAGTAGTAGTATAGTAGTAGTAGTAGTAGTAAAAGTAGTAGCAGTAGCAGCAGCAATAGTAGTAGTAGTAGCAGCAGTAATAGTAGCAGTAATAGTAGCAGCAGTGCTAGTAAAGGAAGTAGTAGTAGTAGTAGTAGTAGTAGTAGTAATAGTAGTATGGTAGTAGTAGTAGTAGTAGTAGCAGTAATAGTAGCAGTAGTAGTAGTAGTAGTAGTAGTAGTAGTAGTAGTAGTAATAGAAGTAGTAGTAATAGTAGCGTTTTTACTTTTATAATACAATAATAGCATTTATTAGTACTTTTAACTTTTTATTTTAATTTTTGAAATACATGGTCAAAAACCTTACAGTAATAAGTGTCAGTTTACATTGGCTGGCCTGATTGCAAAATGTCGTCTTTAAAACAATATTGATTTCTATCGAATAGATTGCAAAAATATAGTGTACAAAATTACCAATTATTATTATATAACAAGGGTATTAATATATTGTCTTTTTTATAAAACATGTTGGGACGCATGTAGCCGGAATGCGGCTAGTTGTGGGGCGATTTTAATGAATACTTCAATATAGATTCCATGTAAGATACGTTTATGTGGTTAAGATGGAAGAACTAATAGTAATAGTAATTTAATTGTGATAGTAATGTAACTCACCTTACTCCGTATTGAGCGTCTTTAGCGAGGTTCAAATGATGCTACATTTTTGTTTCGACTTATCTCATTCAAAGCTAATTATAACCTTTGTTACCGCAAATATGTTTTTATAGCGTTAACACTAGTTAATAAAGTTAATGCTACTTACAATTATTATAGTAATGATATTTCAGTAATAGCAGATTATTACCTCCACCCACACCCACCCCCACCCAAAAATCTGTAAAAACACCTTCCAAATTTCACCTTTACAAGAACATGATTTAAAGGAATGGCTGAGCTCAAATATTCCAAAGTGTAGGAATATTTAAATAGAGACATAATATTGCTGGATTTTTGTTTTTGCATTTTGATTGCCAGCAAATTAGTAGAACCCCTTCTGGCAGCTCCTCGCCTAGCTCTCGTTGTTTATTAGTTTATTTAAATAACGAGTGTGTTTTTAACAAGGTGCGTTGTCTAAATTTGTTTTTTATCGTACGGGAAGGCCTTTTTAGAGTAACTTATTAGTACCAATGCGAAATTTTTAAAGAATGTGGAAGATGCGACTGAAATTACTCTCATAAAAAAGTTTATTTGAAAATGTGATACCCTAAAGTACATTACTGCAAAATTTAAATGTAGCTAGGATGGCTTTTGGGGGTTTAATAGGGTTCAAACGACTGTTGGTCAGGAATTTTTTTTATTAATACCATGGGAAGGCTAAGAAAGCAGGGCTACAAATAAGGAAGGTGTGCAGCCAAAAGCCAATTATTGAAAACTTCATGGGCTTGTAAAAATAAGGACGTTAAAAAGAAACAGCGTGGTTACTAAGCAAATTTAGCACCTTTAGTGTGAGTCAAAGTCAAGATTTTACACTGGCATTGTGTTCCCTGTTTGTTTAGCCAGCTCCCGAACTGAGTATTCCGCATGCGTGCGTTACTCAACCTATATCTTTCGCTTCTGTATTGCAAGTAATTTAATACTTTGTAATCGTTAAAAATGACAACACTTGCAATTCAAGCCCATATAGCTCTCTTTTTTTGCTAGTTCAGTATTATCAACTGTGTACGCATATCACAAGAGATAAAATTGAATGGAATATGTAATTTGAGTATGTAGCCAGACTGTTAGCCCTATTACATATACCTCATCTTTATGTTCTGTTTGCCTTTAGTTAGTTAACACTTCTGGCAAAGGGTCTTTTAAATCCACTGATTTTGTCATCGTTCCTTAAAATGAAGAGTACAAAGAGAAATGCTTGGTTTGTTATGTTTGCTTAAAGGAGTGTGATGTTATTGTTGACGAGAAAGATGAAACTGTAGCGCATTCTGGGAAGATAAAATATTGAAATGATAAGTGTTATAATACAGTACCGGAGGGCTAAATGTAGACGGAGCATATAAGTGCGCAAGACACGATAGAGCTCATAATATTTACAATTAATTGCGATAGCTCTTAAAAGATAGCAATGAGGATAGTTTCTGAAAACTCTGAAAACGTAAACCGACGTCCGGTGAGTTCGATGTAACATTGTTATAACACTTGGTTTTTGAATAGTTGAAATTTTTAAGGATGTTAGTCTTTGTTTATGTATTAACGAAAGGTGTAGACTAGAAGTTGTAAAAGTATTATACACAGATTGTTCGGCTGTATTTTGCTATGTGAATCTGAAACCCAAATTTCACAAACTGATTCTGTGGTGTTGAGTTATGCGAAATTGTTATGTGAACTTCTGTGAAACAGAAAAGCCAGGTTTACTAACACAAATAACCTTGTTAATGTTGCTGGTTTAAAAGAGGAAATTTTTTTCCTAGATGTTTTTTAGAGGGGAATTTTTGAGCTGAATTTCATTATTAGTAACTTGTGATTAATAGAAGATAACGTAGAGAAGTGTGAAATGAAAGTTGCTATTGTGTTTCAATTGTGCTGAAGGGAAATATACCTTCATTTTTGAAATGACACACAAGTAACTCAACACTGATGCACAAGTTTTTTCGTTATAGTAACGACGTGAAAACACTTTAATTCTAATAAATCGTTGAGCAGATTAATTGTAACAGAGAAGTTGGGCCTGGTATGTGTTTTGACCTTAACATTGTGCCTTTAATTTTCTTTTCTCTTTCTTTGCAAATCTGCTTTGAAATGTTCTGCTAATGCTTCTACAGCATATGGTATATTTTATAATGGAGATTGTGAAAAAACAAACAAGTAACTTTTAAATTGTAGTAAATTGGCTTCTAGGCTTGCTAAACGTAAAAGTCATGAAAAGGAAAATACAATATATTATGAGTATAAAATATAACTTGATTTAATAATAAATAATATGAGATATAAAAATGTAAAATATAATATAATATAGTATATAATATAATATAATATAATATATGATATGATATAATATAATTAAAATGATAATATTTGTATTATTTGATGTAATGATGTAATGAAAAATTACTTTAAAAGTCAAACTTCAGTTGCAGAAGAATGTGATTTGCGAAACGTAGAAAGGTAGGAAAAAATACTGACATCATTACATCATGTTTGTACGTGAAATAATTAATTCCATTACAGTTTTTTTTATCCGTTTATGTACTTTACCTTGTGATTATTATCAGTATGCTTTTCTAATTTTGTAACATTTGGAGTATACATCGACCTGAAACGAAAATTTGATTTTATTGTTAACGTTTGTTTTTGAAGGATAGCACCATTAAGCAAACTGGATATGGAATACACATTAACATCAGTTTTGTTTTGTTTCAGGCAACAGAAAAGGCTTGTGGATGGTTTAGCCAGAATGACACAAGTGAGATCTAAAGAAGAATTTGTTGGTAGCCTTGACCTTGTTCCATCTGTCACAATAACAGCAGAGGAAAACAGAACTTACGTTAATGGCAATGAAAACCAAGTGAAGGGTACCACATCAACACCAGTTGCTCTAAAGTACACAAATGGAGAAAGAGCAGAAACTGACGCTCTGATAAGCAATCAATTTACGATTCCGGAAAACACACCCCATTCCGTTATTCTTGTGTCGTCGAAACAAACCCAGAAAGGTATAATGAGCATTGTAGGACAGACAGTTCTCAAAATAGACAGTGGAAAAAGAATGATTCTTGTACCAAATATTAACAAATCACCCATAACAACAGTTTTGCATCCAGCGTCAACTCAGATGTTGCAAGCTACTGACCAGTCAAAGCAAAATATGAGGGCCTTTACACTAGGGGGTCAACGTGTTGAACTTAGCTTAGAACAAGAGACAGATACTTCAGTCAATGATAAGAACAAAACTAATAGTATTACCTCAAGTTCATTGGTTGAGAATCAAATAGAGTTTCCTGGAAAGGAAAGCAATGAGAAATGTGCCCCCGCAGAATATACAGTCCAGGGTGACACACAAGCAAATGCTGGTTCAAATAAGAAGGGTGATGTTGAGTTGAAAGAACTTCTAAAAAATGATTTAAGGACATCGACAGACAATTTAAATAATCTTAATATGCTAGCACACGTAAGCAATCAAATTTTTGGTTGTGATCAAAACATAGTGTACAAAAAATTGACAACTGAGATACCTCAAGTTACTAAGGAGACAAAAGTGTGTGTAAACATATCACCATTACAGAAGATTGTGCCAACTGACCTTAAAAATGCAGCTGTTCTTCACACTCTAGATACAACTGCAAATCGTAATAATGATGAAATGGATATTAACTATATCCCCATCTTGAAATCAGAGCCAGCGGAGAACATTGGTCAGCTTGTAGTCAAGACTGAGCCATTGACACCAGGCGAAGACAAGTTGGGTGTATCGCAAGAAGATGGCATTCGCAAACGAAAACGAAGAGGAATGAGCGATTCTGGGAACTGGAGAGGTCGTCGGGTTGGTCATCCATTTAACCCAAATTCGCTACCTCCAGTAGCGGGTTCGCCCGCTTGTGCCACATGTGTTTTGTACGAACATACGTTACTCAAGATGGCTACTAGAGGGTTTTGGGGTGGAAACAAAGGGAGCCTTGAAGACGTCTTTAGATCTATTCGAGTAGAAGGTACTGATAATACTGACACCGTTGAAGATGTGACTCGGAGATGTTACAATTTTGTACGCAAGAAGCTTCTGGACTTAAAAGAGAAAAGAGCTGATGCATACGCATACATGCGATCATATATTGATGAATTTGATGGGTAAGTTTGTTTTCCGAATATTTTCCCTACTGCTACAACGTATATTTCTGTCCTTCTCATATGTTTACCCCGGTACCTAGTGACAAATGGAGAGTCATTAGATTCTCAACATATCACATGATCTCCACTAATTAATCATGAATTGATTGGAAAGACCGAGAAGAGAAGAGGAGAATCCATTTCAAAAGAGCAAAACAAAGGGGAGGGTACATAAACATTTAGGAGTGAGTGGAGCACTGGTTACTTTGATTTATCATGATTTATTATGTGTTATTATGATTTATTATGATTTACAATGATACATATTCGTGACGGCAAGAGAGTTGTTGACAGGAAGAATTGGTTTCATGCTTTGAATGTTTGTTTTATATTGTTCACTTTGAACAAGATGAGGTTACTTGTTATTGGTTAGTATCCTCAATTTTTTATTATTTCTTAATTATTGGTTTAGACACTTTACAGTTCTGCTTCTGTAATTATGTACAAATTTACTTATTTACTTATTTTACTTAAATTATGTACAAAGTACTTATAAGAGAAACCAGTTCCTCCAGAGAGTGGTTATCTATCTTCTTTTATTGATCTTTTGATCTGCTCAATATGTTACCCACAATATTAAGGCAAGAGACTAAAAATACCAAAGTACTAAAACAAACACAGTTTAAAGTGCTCGGGTGGTTTCAGCTTCACTGTTTTATTGCAAATCATTCGGTTTTGGTTTTTTTAAAGAGAGATTTCAGATCGGCAACTGTCTTTCCATATTCCACAAAATTATTAAGCATATTAAAAAAGGATCTGTTGCTCTGAATGAGGTTTTTTGGGGCACTAACTTTCACCGAAATAAGTGCTGTTGACATTAGTTTAAGTTAATCGTTGTGTCTTTATGTGGTAGCATATTTGGAGTATTTGCCAGCTGTTTTAATTGTTTTAGTAAATTGTTGTAGATTGATAATAAGCGTTTCTTTTATTAAAGAGCCAATGTGTTTTACTGAAATATATTATTATTATTATGTCTTTTCGAATTTTCTATAGAGTGTTAGAGATAGAGATTACTCGTAACCTGAGATATTACGTCGTTCATGTATGTTTTCTAGTTTTCAAGTTTTTCGATTCCTTTACAGAGAAAGTGCTTTTCTGAGAATGTGTGCCGTTGAGTTTAAAACTATTTTCTGGATTTCTGGCAATTGAATATTTCCCGGGATTAAATCGACGTATTTTCGAGTTCCTTTCTTCACCATACCAAGGGCTCCTACAATAACCGGTATTATCTTCGTTCTCATGTTCCACATCCGACTGATCTCGATTTCTAAGTCTTTATATTTACCAAGCTTTTCAAACTCCTTGGCAGTGATGTTGTTGTCGGATGGGACACTCATGTCAATCATCTGGCACTGCTTCGTCAATTTATCCTTTATGACAATGTCCGGTCTGTTAGCCTGAATCGTCCGGTCCGTTCTTATTGGGAAATCCCATAATATGGTTACTTGTGGGGTGTCTATTACTGGTAAGGGTTGGTGTTCGTACCATTTTTCAACAATTTCAATTCCATAGTAGCTACACACTTTCCAATGAATATACTGACCTACACGGTTGTGCCTATTAGTATACTCGTTTGGCGCTAGGATTTGACAACCTGAAACCAAATGGTCAATCGTCTCGACACTTTTATCACAGAATCTACATTTCGGATTGGCACCATTACGTATAACATTTGCTTCGTAGTTTCGGGTTAATAAACTCTGGTCTTGTGCAGCTATTATAAATCCCTCGGTTTCCGCTTTAAGACCAGCACTGCTAAGCCACCTATGGGTGTCTGATAAATCTACATCAGGTTTTTGGCTGCGTACTGCATACTGTCCATGAAGCGGTTTCATTTTCCAAGTTTCGCCAATTGCTTTTTTCCCTTTTACTTTCGCAAATGTTTTCAGTTTGTGTGCATTATCACAAATACGTTCTTCACCTCTATTTTCTTCAGCTGCATGTTGAAGGCCTAATTCGAGTTCCTCAGCAAATTTTGTTGCTTCTTTAACGATAGAATGTAACTTCTTTCTTTCGTGATGTCTGTACACTATTTTTAGCATCCAGTCCTCAGTAAGACTCAGGTATCTATGGAGACCAATAGTGGATGTTTTATATGCAAGCTCTAATTGAGTCAGGCCTCTACCTCCTTCCTTTCTTGCTACATACAAGCGGTCAATGTCAGCTTTGGGGTGGTGCATATTATACATGGTAAGTATTTTACGTATTTTAGTGTCCAGTTTTTTAATTTCACTAAGATTCCAGTCAATTACGTTGTAACTGTAAGTAATGACCGGGATTGCCAGTGTATTTATTGCCGTAATCCTGTTTTTAGAGTTTAACTCGCTCTTAAGAATAATCCTAGTCCTTCTAACAAGTTCTTTCCTTAATTTTTCTTTCATATTTGAGTGTTGAATCCCATTAGATTCGTTCACACCTAGATATTTGTACACTTCCTCCTGATCCAAGTCTTTAATTACAGTTTCCTTATCGAGATGTACATTCACAGACCTAGTTAGTTTACCTTTTTTGAAAGTAGCTTTTGCACATTTACTTATACCGAATTCCATACCAATATCGTCACTGAACCCTTTTACAATTTTCAAAAGCCCTTCAAGTTCACTATTATTTTTTCCGTAAAGCTTTAGATCATCCATATAGAATAAATGGGAGATCTTATCATTGTTAATCTTGTATCCATATTGTGAGGAATTCAGTTCTGACGACAATGGAATGAGTGAAATACAAAAAAGGAGAGGAGAGAGGGAATCACCCTGAAAGATTCCTCGTTTAATAAATACATCGTTGCATATAATCGTACCATTCTCATGAGAGAGGTGTAGTCTTGTTTTCCATTGAGTCATATTAAACTTCAAAAATTCGATAATAATCGGGGAAATTTTGAAAAGATCAAGTGAACGCAGAATCCAATCATGCGGGACGCTGTCGAATGCCTTTTTGTAGTCGATCCACGCACAGCTCATGTTTCTTTTACGGGTATTACAATTTTCGAGAATCATTTTGTTTATTAATAACTGATCCTTGCAGCCATATGAGCCTCTTTTACATCCCTTCTGTTCCAGAGGCAAAAGATTGTTTTCTTCCAGGTGCTTGTACGTTCTGTCAGTAAGTATTGAAGTAAGTAGTTTGTACATTGTTGAAAGACACGTAATTGGCCTATAGTTCTTAGGGTCCTTTGTGTCACTGCTTTTCGCAAGTAAGTAAGTGGTGCCTTCGCACAGCCAGCTTGGTGTTTGTTCTGGGTTTTGCATCAATTTATCGAGCAGTTTAGCAAATGTGTGGTGCGCTGAAGACAGAGCATTTAGCCAAAAGTTTGGTAATTTGTCTAATCCCGGTGTTTTCCACTTTTGTGTTTTCGCTAGGGCAGATTTCAACTCTGACACAGTTATACTTTCCCACTGTTGTTCATTCACATTTTCATTGGCATTTGCTGTATTTGGGATCCATGCAGCAGATTCGTTATGCCTTTTTTCCTCCCCCCAGATTCCTTTCCAAAAACTTTCAATATTCTCTTGACTTGGGGTTTCTTTCACTATATCTTGTTTTTTACCTAATTCCCTGTAAAATTTTTTCGCATCTGTCTGAAATATCTTGTTCTGTCGATAGAAGTTGCTTCGCTTTTCAAACCTTCTCAAACGTTGGGCCTTCGCTTGCATTTTTTGTTTTAATTCTTCCTTCATTTGGGGTATTTCTGGTATACTTGCTATCCTGAATTTTCTTTTAACTTTTCGAGATTTCCTAGTTTTTGGATCCTTTCCTCTTTCTATTTCACTCAAAATCGATATCTCACCGCGCATCTCTTCAACCTCTTTCTCAATATCTCGCTTCCACTTGGGTTTTCTATGATAGTTGCGTTTCTTTGGCGGTTTTCTCTTAATGCCTATGCTTGTTTCAATCGTCTTAGCACATGCATAGAGAATAGTATTTAGTTCAGTTATATTTACCTCAACATCTTCGCAGAAATCTTGGAGGGCCAGGTTTGCCATGATTAGATATTTATCTTGTGATCTTTTCAATTTTATTTTAGCGAGACCATCACGCTCTTTCATATCAACAGATTCAAATTTTTCAACATTAGCTATTATTTCATCTTTAAATCGAGCAAGCTCGGCATCGTCAACTTCTCTTCTTTCTGCATCTGGTGCAGCATTAGGATCTTGGATTCGAATGCCCTGATCATCATCATTGATTACGTCATATCTATTATCATGGTTCCTAGTACCTCCCTGGGTTAATTCATCATCAGAACCTTCATCAACTGGAATATCTGTAAATGATTCATCCTCATTTTCTAAAACATTTATGGCCACACCTTCAACAGCTCTAATATCCATTTTTACGTTCTCCTTGGTTTCTCTTAGTTCGAACTCTGTTAACCTATTGTTTTTCAAAATATCTCGCCTAATATTGGCTAATTTATTTGCATCCAAATAAGGTCTCACATTTGGATTTCGTTTTTTCCATATATTGAAGGTATTTTCAGTATGGCTCCCTGCCGGTTTTTCTAGTGACATATAAAATGCATACATAATTTCTACATAATTCTCTCTATTCCATCTTTGTCGTTTTTCTATTGTTTTCTTCTTTGATGATGTTACTCTGGATGGGCCAGCTGGTAGGTTGCCCTGTACTTTGTGGCCATCAGAGTTTTCATTGTTTAATTCATTTTGAGAGGTTGCTGATTCAGTCGCACACTTTTCGACCCCAAGCTGGTTCAGCACCCTTGGGGGACGCGTCCCTTGTTGACCCACGCGACGGACGATGTGGTATGATTTTTGACTTCTTGTTTTCATATTAATCAGGAATACATTTTAACCTTCCTGCCAAGGGGCTAGTTATTATTATTATTATTATTATTATTATTATTATTATTATTATTGTTGTTGTTGTTGTTGTGTTCAATTTCATAATTATGGATTTGATGTATTTAAACTGTTCATTAACTTGGAAGCAGTTAACAACAAGTTTCCGAAGGTTCCAAGCATTGCTTTGGAACCTTCGGCATGCATAACCTTCAATTTTTGTCTTTTGACAGCTGGCATTTAAATTTTTTTTAACCTTGTCCTCTTTCACGTTGCTATGTCCAGGGGAAGCAATGTTGCCCATTTTGACCACTTTCTTCCTTTGTCTTCAGATACAATATCTTGTCCCATTGCTTGAAATATCTGGAGACACTGAATAGTGGTCTTATAATACCTTATACCGTTCGTTTCTTGTCATTCTTTAAGGACTGTGTCGAGGCCAGTCTCCACATTGGCTATACCACATCCATGTGGTAAAGCCAATGAAAACATCTGGCTTTATTTTAACTGACACATTTTGTAATTACACTCAAGTTAAGCTTTTTCCCCCCATTCACTAGCAATGTGACACAAGTTTCCCCTCAGTTGACCACATGCGAAACTAAGGCAGGTCTCCCGTTCTATTTATGTGGTACTTAATATAGTTTGTAATGCCTGCCTATCTGCACTACAGATTTAAGCTTCAGTTCATCTAGTTAGGTCACCCCTTCGCAGTAAACTCGGATAAACTGCTTTGTTGGCATTTTGCATTTTAAGTGGAACATTTTCTATGTATTGTTTATACTTGAGCATAGAATTCGGCACTGCTCTGAACGGATGATTTTAACTGTAAATTACAAACTTTTTCAGGTATTGAATAATTTAATTGTTATTCGCTCACAGGGTTTTTAATACGGGGTTTAATTCGAAAGTCTGCACCGTATCTGAAGGTGCTCGCATAGTAAGTGTTGATAAAAGGGCTTGGCTTTCGGATGGAAGTGCAACACTCAATATATGGGCTATTATAAATCAAAGTTCTTACACGAAAAAAGGATAAAAATAGAAAGTCGTAGGTTTTATTTATATGCAATGAAAAGGTTCATAAGTTATTTTGCCACTTCTGTATCTTCTTTTCATCACTAAGACTGGTTGAAGCCAAGGATAAAGCTGTTTCAAAACTAAGCGTCATATCGGAAAGTAATGAAAAATATTTTTTCATCATTTCCCCCAAAATACGTGTCACAATTCAAATCCACATATATATTTTTGGTGACAATTTCTCGAACATTAAGGAGAATATTTATATTACAGTCATTAATAACATCACCTGGTCAGTGTTTGTTTGCACACTTTCCACTTTTCGGACTTCAGGTCGCTTTAAGCTCAAGTACCATTAGGCTGTGAGTGGGTCGTCTGTTGGCAGCGTTATATTTTCTGTTTTAAAATACTAGATACAGATCTAGCATCAATTATATTTATGTGTAGTATTATCTAAGGAAGTCTCACTGTCACGTCATGAATAGATACACAGTTGAGGGTCAAAGCAGCTTATTCAATATCTGTTTTCAGGATGATAAGTTTATCAACTGGGCAGCATTTCGTACATAGATTAAAAAGTTGAACCACAGAAATTTACACCCATATGCCCACTACACCAGTTCTTTGTAATCTATTTCATTGGAAGATACATCAATATTAAATAAGCAAAATCTTTCAGCTGCACCTATAAAATATTTCCTTCCGAAGGACTGTAGTAAGCATTTTCTTTTAAGGTGGTGTGATGAACGTTCGTTCAACAAAGACTCCTCACGTCGCCTTTAAAACAACCTTTACTCTTTACCTAGACATATTGGTGCTCGGCCACCACGTTTTCAGCTAAGAAATATTGTGGAGTGACTTGTTTACATATCGTTTTTATGCAAGTTGATTGTTTGCATTCTGACGCCAAAGTTGTATTCAGTTCCCCAGCGCGTTTTTCATCTTGATGACATTCGACATGACTCTTTGTATTTAAATGTTGCTTGGCCTTGCTCTCTTCTCCTTTGGATAACCTTTATTAAGTGCAGCAACCTTTGGTCTTTAACTGTAACCGAATTTTTCCCCCATCATATTTAAGAGACATTTTTTGTCACTCTTTTTAGCCGTATAAACAACAGTTTAATCCCCTTCACACACGGGCCTATTCACAGCCTTAATTCGTACTCTTGCTCCTGTTCTTGCAGTTTTTGTGGGTTTTAGGACGCACTGTTGAGCGCGACACTTGGAAAGCAATGGGTAGTATTACACTTGATCACAAACCTACCTACACCTGGCCTTATATCTCCCCCAAAGAGATTTGGTTGGTGTGACCTACATCTAGTTTTTACATCTAGTTTTTACATCTAGTTTTCGTTCAACAGAGTGTGGTTTAATTACCAGTGCTACTTTTTTTCCCTGTTCAAAACGTATTTGTGCATTGTTGAGATGTTATATCATGTTAATGTTGGTTCCTATTTAACCATGAAATAAGACTGTTTACTGGTCATCACTTGACCACACACATGGAAGATCAATGGCGACTCGGCTTTTTTGTGCTTGCTTAATTGTATTGTTGCCCATATCAACATAATGACAGTTTCAGACTCATTTTTGAACCTGAACTTGTTGCCTGTATACCCAACATAGGTTTTGTGTCCTTTTTGAGGTACTTTGCAATGAATTTAAAGCGTTAAATGTGTGTACCGCCAGGCTGTTAGGTGTAAGATCTGCAGACATCATAATAATTCCACATTTAAAAACAACACAATGAATGGCTCAAAGAAAGATTAATTAATTGTTTTAATGTTTAGAAAGTGTAAACATCAGTATGCAAAAATTTGTTTTTCGATTTTGTATTTGCTTGAATGTTAATTTATCAGTTGAAGTTAGCACCGCCTTACTGTCGTGGTTCTCAAAGAGAAAAAAGGAGAGCTGATCATATCTTTGTGTTTGACTCTTCAGATTAAGAATAAAAAGGTTAATTCTGCTCCTTTTCTTGAAATTTTATCGAAGGAGAGGATTTAGAAGCAAAGGGAATGAAAAATATGCGGGCACCGAGCTGCGCAATAAACTAAAAAGTGTAAGAGATGCGCTTGCAAAATGATTTGGTCAAGAACGTGATCCTTATAGCTCGGGTGATAGAGCATGTGGGAAAGAAAGCTACAGGCTCTATGTATGCTCTGTATATCCCTACATATGTCGCTTTTCTGTTCATTTTGTGCAGCAAATGACCCCCGTAGTGACAGTATTGCTGGTTTGTTTTGAGGGTCTTTAGGGGAATTAGGGCCACCTAATCATGTTACAGTTTTTTTATTCTGTTCCAATTTTCAGACGACTTGTCATGTTTGAATGACATAATTTTCCACAGGCAGTAAAGAGGTATTCGTGCATTTTTCACTTGATAAAGAGGTTGCTATGAGATAAAATTACAGTGATTAATGCCTCCTGGAGAGTTTTGTATTTGTCCTCTCTTTCAAATGCGAACATATTTGCGTCAACTTTGGATTGAACAGTGGTGTTGACAGTTTTGTTTACAAGCCAACAACACACAAAGCCTATTTTGATGGGGGGAGGGGGGTCAAATGAAAGTTAGCACAGTCGTATTCTCTTTACACACGGTCTGAACCACATTTTTGAGTCCATCTTCTTATCTTTTTTGTTTCAACGAGACCTATGGGTTTAGTCAGTGAACTTACTGCCCTTCGTCTCGTGACACTCCCAACAGCATGTGAATCGTTATCTTCATTCTCAATATATTTTTATTAATAAATCGATATGGAAGCAAAACAGAATAAATAAGAAATCATTTCAGCGCTAAAATATACTGGCAGTTGATTCAGTTGTTTGATATTGTGCGTGCAAGTACACACTGTTGGTAAAAGGCCAACTTTCCTGATGGGCCTTTTGTGTTAATATGCGCTGGCAGTTGACTCAGTTGCCCAGAATGTGCAAGTATACATTGCTCACATTGAGGCCAGATAACTTGTTTTCATAAATAGTATGTAAAATTTGCCTGCTTATATCAGAGCCAACCTTTCATTCGGTGTTTTACACGTTTTGTGTGTGAAATTCACGTCACAATAGATCGTCACTTCATTTTGGGATAAATGCTGCAGCAACAGAGAAAAACTGTTTGTGACAGGATTCATGGATATAAAATTTGTTAGTAGATTTAATTTCATGGGTGGACCAAAGTGCTTCCCTGGAGAAGCAAACAGATGGGAGCAAACAGGTGGTAGTGGTTGTCTATTTTCACACTTTGACTCTTAAGTTTGGTTATGGAAAGAATAACTCTATTAAGTTGCAGGGTTTTTTAAGGAACCACGTAAATGCAACCCAATCCAATATAAAAGGACGCCGTAATAATACCCGTTGTGATTTATATAACTTTCCCCTTCCCAACACGCTGGTTTGAGTTTCGGAAGAAATTATTAAATAGTATTTTGTATTTGGGGGATTGACTATTGACAACTCATTTGGGGGTGTTGTATTCAGACACAGTGGTAAGAAATTATACTTAACATTGCATGCCTTTCCGTAGCTTCCATTATTATAGTACGTGCAAATATGGAGTAACTGGGATCATATGTGACCCTTGTCATTACATGAAGGCAAAAAAGATTTTTTTCTCAATGTCCAATGTTTCAAATTAATCCGAAATCTAGCTGCTTGCTAAACAGTTATTATAATTGATTCGTAGATTTTTGGAACGTGTTCCACCTGTAGCAGTTGCCGCAATGATTATATATCTACCTATGGCAGTTGATTATGAACTGGTTACTTGGCATGGTGTGCCACCAACAGGTTAGCATTGGTATTTTTAGCAATATTAATTTTGTTTTGAGGATTTGGTTTAACGCTTTGATATTCGTAGCAATAGAAAGTGAAATGTTTTAGTTACGGTGAAACTAGAGCACACACATCTTCCCCCTGGCTCCCTCTGGCTCCCTCTCCCTCCATCTGCCTCCTCCTCATCCTTCCCCGCGAGCACATGAACAGCAAGACAATTGATTTCTAGGCCTTTTTAACTCATTTTTACCTCTGAGCTGACATTGCCTTTGTTTGCTTTTTTAAGGAGCTCACTATTCTTCCTTTTACCTTTTTTGAACCCTTTGTATGCTCAACGTAGAATATTATATATATTATACTTTATTATATTATATTATATTATATTATATTATATTATATTATATTATATTATATTATATTATATTATATTATATTATATTATATTATATTATATTATATTATATTATATTATATTATATTATATTATATTATATTATATTATATATTTTATTTTATTTTTTTATACATGTATATAAACCCAGAATATTTACCGAATGTGTTGGGTGCTGAATTTGAACTTAATTTGGTTTTACCTTTCGGCTCTCTATACCCCCATTATTCATTCTCGTTACTTTCTGTGGGTCGATTGTAGTGTTTAGCCCGACTTTACCTGACTTCCCTGTGCGGTAAAGTCGGGCTAAATACTATTGTCATTTTGTTGACTTTTCGTTTACTTACCTTGATTTGAAGGTTTGATCTACTTTCTACTACTTGTTGTTTTTTTTACTAGCCCCATTTTTCTTAACATCCAATCAAATTCGTCATTGTTCCTGACCACACTCATTCTAATTTTAGTGATTTTCAGCAGCTATCTTATTTTTTATGTTATTCTAGACTCTCTCTCTCTCTCTTTCGTTAAAGAGCATTCGACGGACAGAAAGTAAACAATTAAAAGCTACTTGCAGTAATAGGTATGACTAGGGCTTCTTAAAGCTAAATGCTTTAAAAAGCCCCAGTCATACCTATTACTGCATGTAGCTTTTATCGTTTTTAACTGGACACTTTTAATTTTTTACTTTCAGTCCGTCGATTTCTTCCTTTGAAAAGATTTTTCATATTCTGACAGTTATTTTAAGTCGAATAAGATTGTCCGCCCTTGTACTGAAAGGATAAGCTTCCTTAGAAATGACTGGTAGGGCATCCAACCGATTATCTTGGTGTTTAAAAGGGTCAGCACTCAAGATAGTGCGAGTTTTAGCCATCTTATAAAACAACTACTTTACAAACCGTGTAAGGAACATAAATGAAAAAACACGGTTCTTTCTATAACGACAATTTTGAAGAGGTATAGCGAACGGGAGGTATAGCGAACGGCAGGAAGAGAAAATTCTTCGGCAAGAAAAAGATATCTAATTATTTTTACAGTTCACCGTTTGCATTTGACATTTTGAAAAACTTAAAAGTAACCAAGAAAAAAGACCGAAAAGCCAAGTAAAATGAAAAAATTGATGGTTGAAATTGCCATTGTACCTTAACTTATCCCAGAAATGGTATTCAAGGGAAATTGGAAATTAATGATCTAGTGGGCTCAATTTTTTAGCTGCGTGGAAGAGATTGGTTTTTGTGTAAAGTTAATTAAAATACTTTGTTCGATTGTTTGATTGTTGATTTCCTTTATAAATTGTATCACCTGAATTTGTTAAATAATGCTATTTTCTCATCCAACTTTTTTCCTTTTACAAATGACCAATGGAAAGCAGTTAATGCAGTTAGCGTCGATTGGTTCATAGCACTCAGACCTAAGAGGTTAAAGAATTGTTGTTTCGGTTGGAAAAATCACATAACGTCGAATTGTGAATGAAAAGTCCAGTCCTTGTGTACCTTTCGGAAAGCCCAACAAGAGAGAAAAATAAAGAGAGCGAATATGCTTTGTTTTGACAAAAATAAAAAAATAGAAGGAAATGCATTTGCAATACCACAGCCAATACTGCTACTGCCACTACTACTACTCCTACTACTATTACTACTACTACTACTACTACTACTACTACTACTATTACTACTACTATTGCTACTACTACTACCACCACAACAACAACTACTACTACTACTACTATTACTAGTATTACTACTACTACTACTACTACTATTACTACTATTACTACTACTACTACTATTACTACTACTATTACTACTATTACTACTACTACTACTACTACTACTACTACTACTATTAGTACTACTACTACTACTACTACCATTACGACTACTACTACTACTATTGCTACTACTACTACCACCACAACAACTACTACTATTACTACTACTATTACTACTATTACTACTACTACTACTACTACTACTACTATTACTACTACTACTACTACTATTACTACTACTATTACTACTATTACTACTACTACTACTACTATTACTACTACTATTACTACTACTACTACCACCACAACAACTACTACTACTACCACTACTGCTATTACTACTACTACTACTACTACTACTACTACTACTACTACTGTTGCTGCCGTTGCCGTTGCTGATATTACTACTATCGTTATTTTTATTTCAGACAACGCAACCACCTCGAATGACGGTTTGAAGTTGCTGTTTGTAATACACACTCACAAGCCTCGGTGTAGTTTTCTGGTCACAGGCATGAAGATTTTAATAGAAAAACATTGATTTCGCTGGATTTTGTATATTTCAAATTCTGTACAGATAGCAATGATGTGACCTTTCTTTTATCTTGCACCTAAAGATGACAATTATAATACAAATAAGAAAATTTACATGTAATGTTTTTATGTTTTCAGTGTGGCGAAAGTCTGAACCAAAAGGTAACACGAGCAAAAGTAGTCAAATTGCTTTTATACTTTTTTTCTTTTATCTCTGTAGGTTGGTCAGAATACCGAAGAGCAGTTATCATGCGGGAAGTCTTTGAAGTGCTCTATCACTTAGGGACACAGTCAAATATATTACCTGAATACAGCTCACATTTTTTTCTTCCTCGAACACAAAGCAAGATCTTGAAAGAAAGGTTATTCGATATGAGAGAAGATGAGTCTGTAAAAGGATACACTGTCCAAAGAGGTGCATATCATGTTTTGTACTCTGAAAAATACTCTGAGAATGATGGCACAACTACGAAGAGTGAGAATGTTTGTGATACGACCGACGCAAGTTACACTTTATCCTTACCGTCAAAGTTTTCCCCGAACGCTGCTGACCCGACCACATCTTTACCTAATGAAAGTGAAAACAGTAACAATGCTTGTCCAGGAGAATCAAAGAAAACGAAACAGATAAGCACACAAGAAGAGTTTGCTGGGGGCACAGAAGATTCACGGCGTCAAGGGAAACGCAAATCTGAAAAATCAGAGACGCAAAGTCGTAGTCCAAAATTAAGGAGAACTTCTAGAAGGCGAAGAACACGAAACTCAACTAAAGATTCGATTTCAGATGAACTTTCGGATGTTTCTTCGTTAGGATGCGAAGAAGAAAGTGAAACAAGTCAAAAGGGGGAATCTGAAAATGCTGATGAAGTATCAAACCCAGAATCAGCAGGTACAGCTACACAGGCAGAAAAACCATCCGTGATAACACCACAATTTGTTGAGAATATTGTATCTGCTTGTGGAAATACTGCACCATGGAATTTTCCTGGCGTCAAAACTGAACCTGGTGACTCGTCAGTTTTGGATGACAATTTAGTTAGTTATTCCCCAAAAAATAAATACGAGATTATCTTGCAGAACGCTCGGCAGTCCATCGCTTTTGAGTCGTTGTGGACTAAAAGGGCACCAGACGAACCAAAGGTAGTAATGTCAAATGGAGAAGAAAAAAGCTTTGGAAGTTACTTGGCGGAATATGGGGTGGAGACCTCCTGCCCATTAGAAAAAACTCTTATTGCAGTCAATGGTGTTAGGTACAAAGCAAGTGAGGTATTGGGATACTTTCGTCGTGGTGTTCAATTTGTGGAACATACCAGGGAACATGGGACCACTATTGATACTTTGACAACCATGAAGGGAGATATCAAGGCAGGAGCAGTGAGGAAGATTCCTCCCGGGAAAATAAGTAAGCTTGTTCACCCAGGCCTTCACCTGGAAAATTATACTGCTTTTATCTTGCCTCTTGGTATTTCAGAAGGTGGAAGCTTTTGTTTTAAACGGAAAGGGTTTCGGCATAGACTTAGAAGACATCGAATAAAGGGAAACGGGGAAACTATTGAGGTAGGAGTCAAAGAGAGAGATACGGGCTCACCCCAAAAGCTATATTCTAGTGAAGTTTCCAGCAGCACAGCCAATGAAGGTAAGAATAATTCTGATTCACAACTGATGGATACGCCAGAAACAGCTGATGGAGAAGAAAAAGATATAAATCGATCATCGCCGTTATCAGACAATTCCACACCTCCAAATTACCTCCCTAAAGAAGAAGGTTTAGCTAGCAGAGTTACACTGGAGTCATTGTTAAAAGTAAATACCTCTGAAGAAACACTCCGTTCACGCCAATCACCCTTCCTACTGACCAATGCAACTGATAAGGAATGTCAAGCACAGCCTTTAATCACATCTGAAGGAATTCAAACTGAAGGTATTTATGGATTTGTTTTCATTATTTACAATCTTCTTGTAGACAGGGTTACGGCTTCCAATCAGGTTTAATGCGACTACTAAATTGTAGTGGGTTTTGAAGATAAACTTGTGAGAATGATATATTTTTTGTTTTCGTTGTTATTATTGAGTGGCTACGCACCATATGGCGATAGATGATTTGAAATCCATCTTCAACGCCTAACAACAAACCCGAAAGGCGAGTGTTGGGTGTGTGTTTTGTATTGCAGCCACAAGAATGAAATAAAGTAAATAACTTAAAAATAGCAGTTCCATTGCAGCCGTGAAAGTGGTACCCCACAAAAGATGAGGATATTATTATTATTATTATTATTATTATTATTATTATTATTTCATAATCATTTCTTTTTAATTATTATCTTTCTGTTACACACTGATTTCAAATAATGCTGTTTTTTGTAGGTTTTTTTGACTTTATTAGTGAATTCATGTTCTTGAGTTGTCATAACAACAAGTTTCTTCACATCTCGAGCACTCGTCGGAGGATTTTGGCAAAGAGTAACAACAGAGTCTTTTGGAACTCTACAATTCTGGTAGCCAATCTCCTTCAGTCGTTTTTTCAATCTTTTGGGTGTTCTTCCTAGCGCTCTAAATGTAACTGGGATTATTTTCATTTTTTCGCTCAACAGTATTTTCAGTTCCCTTGCTAAGCCTTGGTATTACAATATTTCTTCTCTTTCTTTTTCATCAATCCTGGTATCGTATGGAACAGCAAAGTCTATAATCTGGCATTTGCTATTTTTCATTGTCCACTATGATCATATCGGGTCTTCTTGCTTCAACAACATTATTGTTATTATTATTACAACCAGTGACGTAGGGTGAAAGAAATCGGAAGTTTAGTTGTTTCAGGTAAAGTAAGGTAGAAAAAAACATACTGTAATCATGTCAATGAGAAGGCAGGTGTTGTTTTTCTTGCCTTGATGACAACAACAGGACGGTTAGCCTGTGTTGTGCGATCTGTGTGATTGGGAAATCCTATAAGGTAGTGATTATTATTATTATTATTATTATCATTATTATCATTATTATTATCATTATCATTATCGAGTGGTTACACACCACTTGGTGGTGTTATTATTATTAAATTATTATTATTATTATTATTATTATTATTATTATTATTATTATTATTACTGTGCTTCTTGTTGTTGTCTAATCTACGGGTGTAAAAACCCTTGCTACTTCGTATTCTAGTTATTTAAATAGAAAAATAAATTATAGACCGTCAGTGAGTCGTTTATACTAATACAGAAAAGAGATGGTTCTTTTGGAAGGTTAGGATCACATTGTTGATCTACGGAAAAGCAGTCATGTATACTACAATGACAGTTATTTGCATAACGACCGTTAAAAACTCATGTTATCATTGATTTCAACAGCGCTATTTCATTTGGTAATTAAGTAGGTTTTCACAAGGAATTCAAGGTATTTGTAAAAAGGGGTCGTAGTCTAAGGTGGGGTTATTTTACTAGAGGCTAATAGACAGTAATCACGACACCTCTCCACGGTAACAAAACGGGCAGACAATACTTCTTTTTAAGTGAACAATAACCTTATAAGATAAAATAGTATTACAGGAAAATGATAAAATTCAAAACGTATAAAAGATACAAAATATTAATTTAGGATGGGATAAAAATTCTGCTATCTGTAAATACTGTTTACTATTGCAATCTCGGGTCTTACATTCTCTAAAAACATTTAAATTATAGGGTTTTCCCTTATGTTTACAAAATTCTAAAACCTGATTGGTTTTGACCAATCAGGTTTCAGAACCATTGATGCGCGCTAACTCACATTGTTCAAGAAAAATACTGATAATAACTGTTGGTGTTGTCCAACGCAGTGAAATAGATAGCTGGCCCCTACTTATTTAGATATCAGCACGCTATATCTCAACAAAACTATCAGGGTAAACAGCCATGTATAAAACATGAAACAGGATACAATATTTGAGAAACAACTTACCAAGTCTCAACGAGTCCTTCATATTAACATTCAAATACTAATATCTTACTCTGATAATTCTACCCTATATTTATAAGATTTGCAAAACAAAGGAGATTGAACTTAGTTCTCTTCTTACTAGTCACAGATGGGGTTAGATGACCTGTGACCATCGTGTCATCATACGATTTTAAACTAATCTTTACTTTTAAAGTATTTTTTTTTATCTTCATAGTCACCTGAGACGGGGATGACCTCTTGATATCCTTTATTCCACAATTCACAGTCAAACCATGTGTTCTGTACATTTTTATTGTTCTATGGTTATACTAGTAAATGTTTGTTTCGGGTTTCTTATGACTCGATCATATATTGTTCAACTTGCTCATCTTTCACTGCTGTTTTCTCATCCAGGTGGTGGGTTTTTGCCTGATCCTCAAGTCCAACTGACTGCGCCATATGGTTCTGTCCTCTGTGTTACCGCCCCAGATCAAACCAGCGAAGGTCTGCATTTACGGTGTCACACCATCTTTATTTCGGCTTTTCTCTTTTTCTAACCCCTCCTATCTACATCTGGAGCGCTTTCTTGATGTCTTGAGTCTTAATCCTGATGGCAAACTTGCCCAAACCAACCATTCCCTTTTCCTGCTTCAAAACTTTTAATGACATCACTCCTGCTTCTGTTATGATTACTTCGTTCCTTTTGTGTTCGTCAAAGCTTACTCTAAGACAGTATTTGATCATTCTCTTTTCACGGGTCAAATCCTGTCAGGTAGTACACCTGCTATTGCCCATGTTCAAAGCAATTCAAGTTAATATTCCTTACATACTACTACTGGTAATAATGATAATAATTAACAACGTTTTGCTCGATTATAGTAATATTCCAGGAGACTTTAAAATACCACGTTAGGGTCTGACAGGGTTAAATTTGTCTCATAAGGTAGACGTTTTCTTAAGGATTGGTTGACAGCCTGATAAAACAACCTGTGGGGCCATCACTGCATGGCCAAAGAGTGCGAAAAATTCCTAGCCCTATTTCTAACCTCGTATTTGATGGTGTAGGTTTGGTGAATTGGTAGCACTGACTCTACACTGACCCCGAAAAGCTATAGTTTCCAAAAAACGCTTTCTCCTTACCTTTCAGAAATGTCAAAGATCTTCGTTCCAACTTTTGTTTTGTTAAGCTGTTTCTTTTTTCTGACTCTCCGGATAGCCTTGAGCTTTATGAGACAGACCTCATTGACAGTGTTAGTAATAGTGTTCTTCATTTTGATAGCAATTTACCATTGTTCAACGAAATTCCATCGATTCTTGACACGATCATCCAGCTCTTGAGTGTACAGGAACTTTAATCCAAAATTAACTTTCTATGTCCATTAGATTGTCTTTTCCTCAGACAGCTTGTTACCTGATTTTCCTGTAGCCTCCTCCTTCTTTTAATTCCTGCACTGTTAATAAGGAAGTATCAGACTCCTTTGGTAAGGCTTTGGACAAGCATGACATTGCTAACGTCTTTGTCTGGTGATTTGCTCATGACGTGAACAAGTTGACTTATTCTAATAGGACTGAGAGACCTGGAGAAGTAACTTGAACTTTTCTCTTTCCCATGATTTTGTACAGCTTGTTGACTTTCCCGCAAGATTTCATGATTCCCTTACCATCTTTTGGATTACCGATTCATTTTTTCGTTGTACAGGTTACTGCAACAGTTTCACACCTTGTAAGACAAGCCATATCACCTTGAGACTTTCATGTATGGTCAGGCTGACTGTGATGGGTATGCTCATTGGTAATTTTGTGATTCAGTCTTTAGCAAATCGACTTCTGATGCTGCAACTGATTTCACTGAATAGCTACAAGTTGGTATTGAAACATTTGTACGTAGTGGTAGTTACAAAAACAAACCTCCTCCCCCTCCATGTTTTAATCTTCATTGTTCTTCTGCCACTTCCCACTGCAATTATTTCTCTGTTCAGTTTCAACGTGATGAAACTTATAAAACTCTGGTTTGTTTCAGGTGGGCTAGGAGTGCTTTTAAACGGTGATTTCTGATGCTAAAATTTGCTATGTTGAGCTAATTTATAAATCTTTTTCCCCAACGACTTGAAAGTGGATAGCTGTGAAAGATTTAGAAAGGTGTTTTGTATTCTGGAAGTCGGTGTTGCCCCAACCCCATCGTGGTGTTCTATTTTATATGTCTGTTAAGGAAATTTAAAAATCTCTTTGCTGTATTGTTTTCTGTCAATGCTTCTCCAAGTGACATTGGTGTTTCTTTGTATGAGTCCTCATTTCAAACTGATCAGATTTTGGACTCTCATCATAAATCTAAGGCTGGCTGCAACGTCTATTTATGAGCTTGAGCAACCTAAAGCTCTTGTCCCATGTTTGGGACCGGGGGTTGTCTTGAAGTAGTGTGCTTCTGAGCTACCTTCCTTGTTGTCCGAATTTCCACTCCTTGCGCATCGGTCTTTGGCATCAAAAACAGAACTAGGTAAGGCCATTTTCATATAGGGCCATTTTCTGTAACTAAAGAATGTAGTTCTGATTTTTTCACTGACTGATACGTTATTCTTTACCGTATCTCGGTGCGTTTGTTACATTCTTTTTCCATTAAGGCTGACAGGTAGCAAAAGCCGTCAACGTACTTAATCATTCCACCGGCGATTTTGATTTCTTGTACATTATCAGGGATGTAGTCATTTTACAAAATTGATTGCTTTGTTTACTCAGAATGTTTGATAAGACCAGCCTGGGCTCACTGACACTATTCAAAGGTTTTGTAGTTTGTTATTTAATATACACCTACCAAAACAGTGACTTATGACCATGAAATTTTTTACTGCATCGAGTTGCTGGAAGCACATGCAGAAGCTTTTTCTCAGAACAAAGTAGAAAGGTCGTTGCCTCCTGTTAAGGCAAATACGAAGAAACAACGAGCAATTAGATTTAAAAAGTTGAAAATGGAATGGAGATTTGTTATTTGAACTTTTGTCAATGCGCAGATTTTTTGCAAAGAAAGATTTGCTGAAGGTGCCACGAGAACCAATATTACAAACAATATCCTAATTTTTTTAAAAAATAGTTACCAGTAGTGTTAATTTGCCTTGTAATATAAGACCTGCGTTAAGTCCTAGCAAAGCCTCATGCAGTAGTTGTGAACAGTATGCAAAATCTTATTCAAAAAGATGTATTTTGTGTTGTATTTGGTGTAAAGTCGAATGTTTTAAGTTTAGCATACTGCTGATTAGTTTTTGAATAAAAAATATTTTCTTAATTTTAGCCGTGGCAAGTGTTTTGGGACATGATCTTAATGTGCGCCTCGCAAATTCCATAACTGACGGGATCTTCAAAGGATTTAAAAAATTACTTGAAGAGGACCGTGGTCGATCGCTCGGCAATTTGTCGCATCTTTATTCCCTGCAGTCTCTTATTGACAGTTACAAAAAAGCTGGAAGGTTTTTGCTTGAAATGGCTGAGAATCTAGAAACTATAATGTCATCAGATACAATTCAGAAGACGTAATTTCCGTTTTTAGTGTACATTTTTACATTGCGTTATTTCTCTTGTGAGTGTTGTCAAATGTATAATGAGGTCGTTTACGTATTTTTTTGGTAGTACAAGTTTTTAGTATGCCTTTTTCTGCCAAATTTGTGAGACCCATAACATACCGGAGAAATAACTATATCTAAAATAGAATTTTTTAAAGCCAACTCTGTTTCCTAAATGAAGCTTTAAAATCGGATTCTAGTGTATATAAAAATGTAGTCTCTTTTAATGTGTAGTTTGGAAATTTTTGTAAATTAACGAATCCAAACAATGGGGTAAAAACGGGTGATGACTGCATAAAATGTAATATTGTTACAAAATATTAATATTTTTACTGCTATGGAAGTTGGAATGTGGTAGTTTTAAAAAATAAGTATTGTTATATGGCACCAGTAGGTTCAAGTTGTTTACCCACAAAGACAAACAGCTATGAAAATGCAAAACTGCGCATCTCAAAATGCATTTGGAACCAGTTCTCTAACAGCAAGATCAAGGAAAGAAATCACCAGAGTATTGATGGCAGAAAGGATGGGAAATCATAAGTGACTGGTCAAGCCAATTTTAAAACATAAACTTGAAGAGCAATTTGCAACTCTTTGAAATAAAAAGAAGCCTTCGTATGAACAAATAGCGCATTTAAACGGATAAGTATACTTACATCATTATTTCAAATAGAACTAAGCATGTATCTGGTAAAACCAGTTTGTCAAGTCCATTTCCAAATCAGACAAGAATTTTGTAATGAACTGCACGTTATTTTATGTTTGTTACTTTAATTGTTTACATACAATTCTATCCACAAAACACTTGTTTGATTGATGGAAAGCACTACACCAGATAACATTTACATTTCTTCGAATTTTAGGTGAAGGCGGAGAATATCTTTTGTTCTTAACATTCTGAGTTGTTTATGCTGATATTCTCCCATTTCTATAACGACTTGCACATTACCTACATGGCTTTATTTTCTAGTAAATTACTTTTGTCCAATTTTGACCAAGCCATCGCTTGACGTAGATGATAAATGGTAAGCTGACATATTGCAATTTAAAAGATTTATATAAAACTGTGAAACCAAGATAAAAGCATTGACAAAATTTTAATGCTTTAAGACAGATTAACAAAGAGGATATTTGAAATTCACACTCGAAATCTAGTTTATCGATATATTTCTGCATTTGATCTCAAGGTGTAATAAAGCGGCATTTATTTCACATCCTCGAGCGACCAGAAAATTACAGCTTTCTTATCCCTGCTTTGTCTTAACCCTTTGCCTTTGAATTTGCAAGTTGTCTTTTTCATTTGAGGGTAAAGCTTAGTATATGTGTGTGGGGGGGTGGTGGGGTGATGGGGTGGTGTGGTGAGATGTGTTTAAACTTTTCCTGTTATGTCGAAAAAGGTTGTTATAAAAATACTAAGCCTAGCCTTTGTTTCCGTTTCATCTTTACTGCTGTCGCGTGATCAGTTGCTTAGCAGCATGATTAATGGAGGCAACCTTGTGATAATATGAGCATTTTTCTACGAAACTATGGTTAAAAGGTTTAAGCATCGCCCATACCGAGATAATCTAGTCTTTGCTAACTATTCTTAAGAACATTATTGCAAAAATGCATGAACTGTGTGATTTTCAAAAAAAACGAATGGGAGAATATTAAATTTTAATCCTGGGAAAATGTTCCTTTATCATACAAGGCACGCATACTGAATATAGTAGTTGTAAAAAGGTAATTTTCCCTACTTCATACAAACTAATGCCATGTAAGTTATTGAAGGCATAGAAATAATACAACTTCTGCAGCAACATGGTCTATTGTTTGGATTTTATGGCATTTTATATATTTTGGTGCTGTTAAATAGTCTATGTATAGGCTTCGCCCTGTCAAGTACACGTGGGTTCTCAAATTTGTAATTTTTATGTGCTACATAAATTTTGGCTAAAGCCAACAAATTTACACATCTTGCTGCAATTACGATTTTCGTGGCTTTGTCCAATAATTCCAAAATTAAAACAAACACAATAATATTTGCTTTATTGTAGTCGGACGAAGCAAATATGAATTTCTGACAATTATTTTTGTGTGTAAGGTAAAAGTACAATTTTTCAAATTTTAGAAAACTACTTGTGCAAGATCGGATTTTATCCTTGGAATTTTTATTTTTTATTGCCGTTATCTAGTATGATTATAAGGCATTTATTGTTATCCCCTGATTATTCATTTTGCTGTATATTTTTGAGAATGTACGAAATTTTCTTGATTTTCTGACCCGATGTAGGCGTATTTTTTACAGAAAATGAAAGTGAGGATTTTTATGGGGATTTTCTTTTACATTTTGACAAATAAAAATTGTAGGTACTACGGACTGGTATATTGGCATTACTAGAAACAAAAGGTGAAAATTGTTACCCTGTGCGGTAATTATATCAAATTTTATACATACATATGTGTATGTATTTATGTTTGTAGTATCGTAGCTGGCACGTACCATTTTATGTACATTTTACCTATTGGAGGGCTGCCAGATTAACTTTGCCTGAAGTCTAATACTTAAAACATTTGCATTTGCACAAGGAGAGATTGACTGAAACAATTTTTAAAGTGACCTCGTTTTTTTGGTTTGTATAAAAAATTGTTTTAATTGAACGTTGTTTAATAATTCCTTTATTGATAAGCCGAGTAGATTTTAGCACAGCAAGATGGCTATTCTAGCTTAAGATACTCCCTTGCTGTCGCTGGTTACAAACTGTAATACTGACATGTACTACTTGTGTTTTTGTTAAGCCCGTCTACTATACGATTCCCTTTTACCCCAGTTTTCACTAGAGCATAAATATAAGGGCTTATTAAATCGTGAACGCTTCACGCACAGTTTACAGTTTTTTACCCATATTCATGTGGGATAGAATGTCTGAAAGCAAGTGTAAGTAACATGCGTTTTTTGAAAGAGCTGTCAAATCAGATAAGAATGGGATCATTGTACTTAGACTAATTGACGTGTATGCTTCGGTCTTCTAACTGACTTGCTCTGAATTCCATTGCCTTTATCTTTTCATTTACTGTTAAATTTATTGTAACCCCCCCCCTACTTGATAAGTAACAATTTCAAGTAATCATATCCCAAAACTCTTGGTTTTCTCGATGAGTAGAATAGCCATTGTCATGTGTCACCCTTACATGATCCTATATATATATACTGACCTTGCTGTACACTTTTTGTACACTTTTTGCATCTGAGGTTTTATAAATTAAAAGATTGAGTGATTTCCCCACAAAAACCACTATTAATTAGCTTTTATACCGCCCCTGGCAATATACTGCATGATTTAAATAGTAATTTCAAAGCCAGCACGGATTGTTGGGGTGATCATAGTAACGGATTTTTCTTCTTTGATGGGAACTATAATTTGTGTAGATTCATGTTTACGGTGGTTGTGTCAGGAGTATCTCATTTATTTTACTACCTTTTATCTTCGGAGAAGATTTTGATTACCTTTGAGTCCTGATTTTCATTAAAAACAAGTACCTAGTTCTGAAAAAAAATCATTTTGCTTCTAGATAGAATGTTTTGCAAAATATCAGCATTGGATAAGGGCTACTTCCATAGAATTTAACGAATACGATAGCCAAACGGCATTACAACGTAATTCCTTAAAGTTAGCTAGAAGACATTAGTGATAACTATTGTAAGGGGGGATTTTAACGCACTGTAGAAAAATTTGATTTTAGAGAGCTCATTTTTTTACTGTATTAGATTTACTGCTTCCTTAATCAAGGCCATAGTTACAGTGGAAATAATGAAGCTGGTTTTATACAAAGAAGGTGGGGAAAATGCGTAGACTCATCTGTCATCGACGCCAAAATATAGGATGTTTACATTTTTCACCACTCTTGTCAAATCGTATATTACTATATGCAAAGTTAAAGACAAGTCTTAATATTTAGGAATGCAGTCAAATTTCGTTATGTCGTCCGTTGTTAGCAATAAATGCAAGCGTTTGTTAATACAGCCTGGCAAATAGCAAGACGAATAGCCATTCATGAATTGAGTAGCATTGCGTTCTACTACGAATACCACATTGAAAATTATTAGACTATATTTTGAATATGTTCATAAAGAGCAATTTTGGATCATATTTTAGTTGACTATGAAGATTAAATATTGTATGATTGGTTGGATTTCTGTTGAATATAATTAAAAGTAAAAATAAACAACTCACAAATTTTAAAAATCTTGTTTTCTTGAAAAAAATGTATTGCTTTTCTTTCACTTTCTTTCCCCTGGAAATAGAGTATACTGCACTAAAGTATCCAACTTGACCACCAAGAAATTCTGTCCACTAATGTCCAAGGAAAGGCCTGTTTACTTGTTGGGTCTTTCCATTCCAGTAGGTAAGTTTGATACTTGTGTGGCGTGTAGCGCGCTAGAACCCGATGCTCAAAACAAAAGACATTCCTCTGTTAGCAAACACTAATAATGAGGCTGTGGGCCAGTTGCAGCTCACTCACAGTCACCCACAGTTGAATTGTCAAAATTGGTTGTTGAGTTAATATGAAGTTCTTTTCCCCGTGGGAAGCGTGATCATACATGTGCAAAGTAAAAGTTTGGAAAGCGAGCTGAAACCTTATCTCATATGGACGAAGAGAGTACTTCATAAAAAAAGAAGTGCATGTCAGATTGTATCAATGGACCTGGCTCGCTTACAAAGTTGTTTATTTTCATATGAAGACTCCATCGGTCTAGAATGAATTGTTTCCTTGATTTGGTAATGTCACCAAAGTTTTTGATATTTTGTGATAACGTAGCCCGCGATTTTTGACTGCAGCAGGAAAAGCTTAAAAGAAGAGATTAACGTCAACTATTGGGTCAGAATTTACTCGATACCTAGCTGCTTTCACCAGTAGTCACTTGATGTCGAGGCTCAGGAAGACTGTAAACTAACAGTTTAAGAAGTTTATTTCTCCCGTTGAGATAGGTTGGGTACGTTCAGTTGTATGAAAACCAACAAAATGTTTTTTAAGGAAAAAGTTAATGATTCATTCCAACTTGTAGACTTCTTTCAGGAATACTGAATTCAACGTAACTCATCAAGTTTGTTAAGTGAAGATAGTGCTTTTGAATTATACGAATTGGGGAATCCCATTCTTCAATATGTTAATTGTTAAAAGCATTTGGAGATTTGTTATTTCAGCTCCAGATGATATCTTTGTTATCTCATGGTTGCATGCGAATATTAATAAAAAATTTTAAATTAATTACATTTCATTTTTCCTTTAAAATGGCTGGGTTACTTGGTTTTGAGCCTTGGAAAACTAATCCCCGATAAGAGTTAACTCTACCTTTTAAATGTGTTTGTGCTAAAACTTGTGAATTTTTTTCACATGTATGAGCTTTTGGGTAGGGAGGTGATCTAGGAAGATGTGTATGTTACGGGGTACGTGTGAAATCACTTAAATTTTCAGGGATTTTATGAAACTAGTGAATATGAAAGCCTGGGATTTAATGAAATCACTAAAGTTAGCTGTAATTTGAACACACCAAGAAATTATATTTATTTAAGACGACGAGAAAGTCTAATACATGTAATACACAATTATTCAGATACTCGTAATAAATTTTGAAAAATGGACTTATGAAATGACTTCAGTAGCACGTACCGGTATAAGTAACGTTAAACGTAGGAATATAATATTAAATTTATTACCACAAAATAAGCTGCTACGACATCAAGGACATCGTTTCAGCTATGCTTTTTAACAGCTAGATATATTATTTTTACATTAGTCCATTCTTCTCTAAAAAATTGGAAGTCTTTCGTTCAAAAAACCTATTACAATTGCATTACAAGTGTAGTGGGCACAGGTCAAGCTTGCAATCCCGAGTTCGATGATGCACTGCTTTGTTCGTCATGGAAACGAGGCCTGCAAGAGACAAGGAACAACATCGCATGCAAAAAAAACCCTCCAAATACTCTGGGAAATCAGTGAAAATTTCGACCTTTTACTATTGTTTTAGGGTTTTCTGTGTAAATAACAGTCACAAATAAAGCAGATGGTTAAAATTCGGACCAAATATTTAATATCAGTTGCCGCATTTTAACATGCTTCACAGAAAGTGAACAACAGATCAGAGATGATACCAAACAGATGTGATTACGTTTCAAAGCAAGGCAATATATTAAAAAGCACTAGAAACGTACATGATTTATAACTTGAAAACAAAGAACACAAGATATTGTATGGACAATCGCCCAAGCAGTTTAATTACTTTTTACTATGAAAATAAAAGACCAACTAAATTGTTGACCTACGTTGGTTAAAACTACTGTTGCAGAAAAACGCAACAATTAACTCTTTACAAACTGATTTATGACTATGGAAATCTACCAAAGAACCAAAAGCTATTTAAATCCTCCATTGGCTTACAACCTGACGTTTTTGTAGCACGCATACCTCAATCGTGACAATGATTACAAAAAATAAATTTATTGAATGATTTATTGATTTATTGATCATAAATAATCATAAATATAGCTGTTGTCAATTTGTGCCCTGTTAATGCTATGAAAAGTAAAAAAGAGTTGAGATAATAGGAAAAACAAATAAAATGAAATCTCAAAAAACACTGAAGGTAAGGAATTTTACTCAAGGGAGTAATGTAAAAATTAGAGCTCTAATTGAAAGTTCACTAGTCAATGTTCCCAAGAAAAAAAGGCCTGGAAATATATTGGGGTAATTTATCTGTGTTTTACTGTATAAGAGGAAGGATTGCGCGCCCGCGCGTGTGCGTGTGTGTGTGTGTGTTAGGAGTATGCATGACTGCCCTGAGATTTAACAAAATCATCAATTTACTGAAATAGTTTTTCAAATAATTTTGGAAGCATCATCTTGCCAAATATGTTTACCTTACGTCAGAGATGCCAGTAAGCACCTCAGGCGAACTCTTGGACAGCATAATATCAATTAAACATTTTTCACAACATCCAACCTTAGGGCGATACTCTCAAAGACAAAGGATACGGCTCCACTTGAAGGGAGAAACAAATTTTCATACTACATTGCAAGGACTGCCTTGTCCTCTACATTGGAGAATTAAATTATTCCTTGGATACACGGGTTTTTTTATAAGCATATACATTTTCGAAAATAGGCTGATGTATGCTTATGGAGAAAACTCAGACAGGCTTAAAATATGCTTAAATTATGCTTATTTTCCGAAAAAATTGGATCCAACTATTTTATGGTACTTAATTGAAAAACTGTCAAAATTAAGGTTGATTCAATAGAAAGAAATTTTTGCATGTAACAAAAGCTCAGAAGAAAATCATCTGCTTGCTTGCAAGCAGATGATTTTCAGGGAAGAGAGATGATGATTCCAAAAACTCACCCAGGAGAAGGAACAGAAAACCACTCCTTGTACATGCCAAGAATATTTATGACAATACTCAGCTTAAGAATGAAAGCCAAAAGCGTGAAGGGGGCTCACTTCATCTTGGAATGGTTCCTTGCCATTTCGGTAAGGAGGTCCCCGAACCTCAGCGTGTCCAGACCGTTATCCAGCAACTGAAGCCATTTTAAACAAGAAATACAATCAGAATTGTAACATGGAATGTAAGGATAATGTACCAGAGTGGGAAGTTGAAAAATATCAAGCAGGATGTGACAAGGCTTGTATAAACATTCTCGGTTTATGTAAAACCAGATAAAAAGGCACTTCTTTTGGTGACTTTTCCTTGTGGAGAGTAAGCTTGGCCTGTGAGTATCACTAACATATGAGGTTAGTTTGCTCAAAGGGAAAGATCCAATTTTCTTAATGTCTTCAACAAGTCGCAAACGTTTCCTGTGATTAAGTGACGGTGGTCGTTTTGTATCAACCGGTTGTGTAGACTATTAAGTGATAGGTAAATTTAGCAATTATGATCTTTGTTCTTTCCAGACGTCGACAATTCAAAAGAGTATTATATCCATATGTTTCTCTGATACTCTTAAAAATACTTGACTTTATGGATTCAGTGGAAACCATAAATGTAGGGTATCTATAATGTCATGAGTCGTGAGTTTTTTCTGAGCTACGTTTCGAGGAATAGTCCACTTATAATGAAGTAATTATGCATAGCTATTTTATACTTTAATAGTGGGGGCTTGGTTGGTGATTGGGATCGAGTTGTTTCTAAGATTTTTTCTGTGGTGTTGGAAGCCGTATTTCTGAATAAGTGTAAGATATGCTGTTGATGTGATTTCTGTGATGTAAGGTATGGATGAGTTCTATTATTTTTCTTGTTGTAGTATTTATGTCCCTGTCCAGAATCTTTTTTTTTTCCTAGTCAAAGGCATGACCCTTTGTCCAGCTTTGCTCTGCTATTTCATCACTCTTGATGTGACCTTTTGAACAGCCCTCGTGTGTTCTTTTTCTCTTTTACATGTTTTTTTTATAAGCATAACGTTTATAAGCATATTCAGGCTCAGATTGGACATTTTCTTAAACTAATTTAGTCCAGTGCATTATCACTCATATTATGTATACTTATTTTCCTGTATTTTAGTTTTGTGATTACTCTAGTTTCTGTGATAAGATTTTCAAACTTTCACGGGAGAACAGCCATCTTGGATTTCAGGCATTCAAGCCAATCAGAGTTATTGTAGTATGATGCATTAGCCAATCGCTTTTTATTTAGTTTAAGCACTAGTCTTCTTTGAGGTTGCACGTGCTCAGAAAACATGAGACGACAGGGAAAGAGAATTTTTATCTCTGATGTGGTTTTGAGTTCGGCTTTACCAACATGAACGTTCTCGCATATTTGTATGATGTTATATTCAATAATAATTATCAAGATTTATAGTTTAGAAAGCGAGTACAACATAATCAATGCTCATTAAATAAAAGCTGTTGAGTTTTATTTTTGTTTGTCTTTAATTTCCAACGTCCTATCTGGGAACCTTCGTTCCAAGCACTCTTTCCCTCATTTGTATCTAATACATTACTTTAAACGTAGAAACGTTCGCGGATTTCGCGGAGTTTTGTTAATTTAGGCATCATTCAAATAAATCTTTGTATAAAACCTCTAAATGAAGGACACTTACCAGTCAAGGAAAACGTTTTCTTCATCTTTCCGTCATTCAGTGAGTCAAATGTATACACAACGTTAAGAAGTATTAATAAAGATATAAACTTTCTTAAACAGAAAACTTGCCTTTCGAATCATAGGGTGTTTGATAGCTTAACAATTGTGTGCTCAACATATCTGAGTTTTTTAACATTTGTGGTGTTTTCACTTTCTTCAGCGTTATACAGAGCGCTACGTATTACCTTTGCATATGGTCAAATACAACGTATATATATTATACTTACAATTAGGTTTTTAACGAATGAAGGTTTTAGATTACCTGAGAATCAACCTAAAGCACGGCAGTTGCACGGCAATATATTTCTTATTCGACGTAGTCGTTACTAAGATAGAATGATCTTGTCACAATATTATTGGGAAGGAGCTGAGCCCCAATGCTTCATAGTTAACAATTGTTTCACAGACTTCCGTGTGCGCATCAAACAGGCGTCAAAGCAAAATAAACAAGAAAGCTTGATTAATAGATACCATCTACTTTTTTATTGACGTGACAACCTTTGCTTATTAAATTTCTACACATTAATGTTATAAGATTATTGTTAAATTTATTCGACTTCTTGTTTAGCTTTCAAGGAGCTTCAATATTTTGGACCAAGATCAGAGTAAGGCTTCAACATTTGTGGGTATCAAGGAAGTTCGGGACTTACACATATTTTATCATCACTCACCTACCAAACCACTGAAATTTTATTATAATCTTTCGAAGGGTTTTACATAGCATTTTTTATTTGCAAACTGGACTGAAGATCAAAATTTGGTTCTTGTAGACAAAAGAGTTCTACATAATATAAAAATCTCAGTAATACGCTCGTGGCCGATCGAAGCACTTCTATACAAAATGTGGTACTCATCCTACTTTAGAGTTGGTTTTTTTGTTTGTTTTAATTCATTTTCCCCCAGAACTGGGGTTCAGTCGGTGCCCTCCACAGGGACCTCGATTTGGCAGTGAAGAATTTCTTGGCCGGATGCTCTCCCTGACGCTCTTTCTTTTGCGAATTTCCAAAGTCGCCCGCTCATGGAAACGAACCCGGAATTCTTGGTTACGGTGCAGTTGCACTAACCATTAAGCTCCTCTCATCCTAGAGTATTTGATAAAAAGTAGCCTTCCACTGACATTGTATTTTTAATTGAATACCTTTTCACTGACATAAGCCTGTGTGGGATAGGTCTCTTTGAAAGACGCTGCTAGGTCTAGCATATGTTTAGATGATAATTTTTGTCGTTGTGAAACTTTCTTTAACTTTTAAAAATACCTCTTTTCCTGTGCAGGTGTTTTCTATAAGTTATATGTTCTTAGCTTGATAAGTTTCTTCAATCATGTTTTCTATTAAGGATCCTTTTCCCCAAAATCTCTGACAATGGGAGAAAACCACCCCTTTTCAAAAATCCTAGGTTTTTGTTTGCCTCCCTTATCTCAGTGAATTTAGGAACAAGGGTGAGTACCACTTTTTATATATAGGAGTGCACCTAAATGACACTTTGTGTTTTAGTGATGACCATAAACTTGTTTTCTGTGAACAAATTTAAATTTTCCTATGAGCCACTCTCTGTCCCATGGAAAATTGTCTGAACCAATTGTGAGCAAACCCATCAATTCAAAAAAGCAATAGGGGAAAAGAGGGGAGTAGATTGTACCTGTTGTTTGAATTGTTTGAATGTTTGTCGGTTGTCAGCTATATCATTGTAGCCTGGTTGAATTAATCATACACTCTTTTTTATATAATCTTCTCAGCTCGATTTCCAGTTGGAATTCCAAGGCCATGCATAGTGTAGCGGAAATTAGACCTAACTGAAAAGTACAGAGTCATTTTTCTTTTATGCTAAAAATTCTAGACAAGGAGAAAAGTGATAAAAATGAGAATTGGCTAACTATTAAATTATGAATTAAGAATGTTAAAAATGTTTAATATCTTAATTTTACAATACTTTAATGAAAAGTGATTACTATTTTTAGTGTTTATTTGAAAACATAATTGTGAAATAACTATAATGAACAAGTCTAATGATATTAAACTGCACAGCAGTAAGTTGACATAGTTAAAGCTATTGGCTGTAGCCAACACCTGAATCAGAAATAGAAATTTTGGAAAATTTTCAAATTCCTTTCCTAATTCTTACAATATTAAAGAAATTGAGATAATCATGTTTTAATAGCAGGGCAAACTTAATGAAGCCAAACACGGAGAAAAAGGAGGTTGTAAGGTGTGGACATCTAGCATGTATACTCTTACCTAGAGAAAAAATGAAGATTACTTTATCACTGGAATTACTTGAACTAGAGCCACCCGGAATGAGTACTGCAGTTCCTATTTACGTTTTTAATAAGGTCCCTTGATATTTGCCATAATATTAGCTAAAATGGACTTTATGGTTTACAAAATAAATATAAGTATAGATAATTTCATCGTCCAAAATATCTTTTAAGACGTCCGAGTGCTCAAAGTTTGATATTCGTTTTAATATGTTTCATTCCAAATAAAAGCTATCGGCAAATCATTTGGTGCTAAAAGAAACCCCTTATCCTCGAGTGGCTTTTAGCCTTGATGTGTGGTGACTCATTAGTACATCAAAAAAAATATGCAAGTGTACCTAAAATAATTTTTCTCTTCCTTTCTCCCCGTTTTGTTCTCTGTTAGTCAATTCTTTGGGTTATGAAAATTATTCAATTTGAATTCGATTTAAAAAGTAATAATGATCTATATATAACGTAAAGCTCATACGAAACCTCATTATTTGGAACGATTTTTCTCTGATTGCTGACATGTGAGGGTAACCCCAATCTCATGAAAAAAAAATTAGATATTAAGGTATTAACTACCAGAATGGGTTTATTCCTGGTTTTTACAATTATTCTTTTCTAACAAATTTCTATTTTCTTTTTTCATATTTTCATAAATTTTATTTCGTCAGCTTTGAAATGTGCTGCACAGTGGGGTTTTTTCGGAATCATGGGTTTTGGGCTTTGTATGGAACTTTTTGATGTCATAATATTTTCATTTTCATTGCTTTGATCAATTTAACATGAAGACGTTTTTAATCTAGCTATGAAATGTTGTACTGGAACAAAGCAGGTACCAGGTCCTTTACCACTTATAGTAAATAAGAGTAAAAGGGCAAGTTTTATCATGTTTTGAAGGCTTTTTAATATCAAGGATAGATTGTTTTCTTTAAGGAAATTTATTTGATATGGGGCTCTTTGTAAGCAAATTTAATTGCATTTCTTATTAAGTAGAAAATTACTGATGGAAATAATGCAGCTAGGTAAATAACCACTAAATGTACTTAAAATGCAAATCTTAACTAGTACTAAATATCTGAAGCAGGGTAAGTGTTTTTGGGGCCTGAACTGCTGTTTCAGTGATAAAGATTAATACACCTGGCCGCAAAGGCTTTTTTACAGATCAACAAAGTCCATAATCTTTCTAAGGTCAATCAATAAGTACCACCAATACTTGGGTAGTAAATGGTAAGGAATAGGCGTATTCCTTGCCTTCATCACGAAAACTATTAATCTATGAAAAAGGAGTGATGGTGTCATTTCCGACTCTGGTTGATTATAATATTTATCCTGATAGTTAAAGTTTCATTATTATGCTTGCATTTTGTGCGCATAAATGTACAAACAAAAATTCTCCTCCTTTAATGTATATATCTACCTTAAGGCCCTTACTTTTGGTTAATGCCCAGTAACGAGTCTTTTGATTGTAAATCGTGCATGTCAAGATGATCGCTACTTGTATCCTTTATGTTAACAGATTGTCCTGGATTGTTAGCTGCTCTATTCTCATCGATAAGAATATTCGATTTTTCACTGTTTGAAATATCATCCAATTTTGAATCTAGTTTAGTTAAAGTTGTGTTTGCACTTCCATGTAAAGTGGTTATAGTTGCCTCTCTTGAAAATGACGTATTTGTTCCATCGAAGGAAGGCGATGATGTTTGTTTACCAATATAGACCTTAGCTCTAGGTGGGCTTGTTATTCCTCTTTCTATCACTATCTGATTACTTTCCTTTTCACCATATACCCATTTATTATCATTAGATAAAAAGTCACGCCGACTGGAAGAAATTCCGTACTTGGCTTTTATATAAGAGGGGGTCATCCATTCGTAGCGGGATTCAATTTCCTTATCATTGACAGGGTTGTAATTGGATACGTTATAATTGTACTTCTGCCTGCTGTTCCATGGGTATCCTGATTTCAAAGATTTTGGCTGATCGGTTTCAAAGCTGCTACTAAGTTCAGGCATACTGGGTGCCTTGGTTCCTCCCAAGGTAAACAGTTTAGGAGAATATATGTTTCTTGGGGTCTTTTCTGATAAACTGATAGAAAGGTCAGGTTCGGACTGGTGTAGATCCTTGCGAATGAGTGTACTATTAATATTTGACAGTTCTGAAGTCTTCAGATAGTTATTGGAATACGTTCTTCTGTGAAAGTGACTCCTAGTTTTGTCGTCTCTTTCCTGATTTGATAGTTCTCTGACTTGCTTTTTTAAATCTAATATTTCCATTTCCAAAGCAGATTTTTCCAGCTTTTGTAGCTCAATTTCTTTTGCTTGTGCTCGTGTCTGTCTGTTATTTAATTCGTCTGCTGCTCTGTTTTTACTGAGTTTATCAGAGTACGTTTCCTGTCGAAGACATCGATTCTCCTCCTCAAGCTTCATAATTTTGCCAAATAAATCAATCATTGTAACAGGCATCTCATCCGATTTGTGACCTAAAGTTAACAATGTGTCGTTTTGATAAGAATAGTCATTAAGACCGTTGAAATAATGATAAAGATAACTATTATCCAAAGACTTCTTTTTTGCCTTTCGTGTAACTATCAGTTCTTCACAGAGATCATTGTTCTTTTTCTTTAACTTTCTGACTTGACTCTCAAGATCACTAATTTTTTCTAACTGTTGCATGTTCTCTGTTTCTCTCTTCTCAGCCAAGACGACATTTTCGTGTATCTCACTTTCAAGAAATCGTCTAGACTTAAGAATAGTCTCAATCACATCTTTCTGCTCTTGATACTGAGTTCTGTACCGATCAACTAATTTATGGATCTCATCTTGCTTCATTTTATCCACTTTAACATCTCTCTTCCATCTTTCCATGTCAAATCGTACACCTTGAATTTCACCTTGAAGTGTTGCTTTTTCTCTCATAATTTTATTTACAGTTTCTTCCGCATTTCTTAGTTTATCTCTTAGACATTCTATTGTAATTTTAAGCTCTGAATTTTCCTCTCTTTCGTGCTCTAGCTTTGCCGCGGCGTCAGTTACTTCTTTCATACGCAGAAGATTTGTTGACTTGTTCAACTCAAATTCCATTTCAATTCCCCTTAGCCTTTTTTCAAGTTCACTGTTCACTCTTTTAGTCTTTTCTAATTCTTCGAGATCCCTCCGTCTCCTACAATTAATTTCATCAATCATTCTTTCTAGACGAGCAGCTTTTTTTTCCTCCCTAAGGGCCCCTTCTTTAGCTTTGTTAAGTTCATCTTGAAGCACACGCAAAATAGTTTGAGACTTGGCTTCCTTCTCAAGATAAAGTGACTCTCTTGTTTCATATTTTGATAATTTTTTATCGGCTTGAAGAAGTTCCTCCTGCATTGTATTTTTTCTTTCTAGTATATCTTCTACTTGTTTCTCAAGTTTTAAAATTTTTCGGGACGCAGATGCATACTCTTCTTGTAATTTGATAAACTTTCGGTAATGAAAAATGTCTTCATTTAATAACGCATCCATTGTTGGTGTATCATGCTCGTGGAAATACTTTTTTTCGACACCTCCGAAAGTTACTTTTGCCTTCGATTTTAGTTGTGGCTTTCCTGGGGAAGGATCCATCTCTTCTGATTTGATCTGTGTAGAAAACATTGGTTCTTCAAGATTGCACGGTACTGCTACCTTAGTAAAAGTTCTTCTATAGGAACCAAATGAAGCAATATTTTCATCCTTTTCAGACTTTATGCTACTATCAGAAAATGTTGAACATGAATTGTAAGCAGTCATATGAGTTGATGGATTATCTGACATGAATAACGACGCATTATTCCTGATCTCATCATCCTCCCAGTTCGAAATTGGATTTGTAGCATTCTGATCACTCTGTAAGACACTATCCAATACAAAATTCTCAACAATATCCATTTGTTGTATTGAAGCTGTATCCTTATTATCATCTATACACATGTTGTTAAGACACTTGACATCTGAACTAGTAGAACAAAGAGTCTCTATAGAGGAACCAGCTTGTTTAGCTTCGTTGTCAACGGAGACGTTAAGAAAGGGATTGTTTTGGTCCATTGCAGCTGTAGAACTAGCAGCATCGCTTACTGGACTTAGTTCTAAGCTTGTAGAATGACTGGCCTCAGTGGTTTGCATGAGGTCATTATTTCTAAGATCCAATACATAGAAATCAGAAATGTCCCCAAGAAAATCTGCTAAATCTGTCTTTTCTATTGTCTGACCGTCATCCATCTTTAAACCTAATTTCACTTGTTAAACCTTTCAATAAATAACTTCCAATTTGTGATAGAGATATTAATTTTCTGTCGCACCAAAAGATAACATGAGGATGTACTTTTTCCTCATTCACAATACTGTCAAGATTATACCAGTTTGTTACATAAAATAATAGAGAGGTTTTCTTACGTTGCAACCTACCTACTAAGACTTTAAAAATAAACGTTAGGGGAATATCATTTGCCTCAATAGAAGCATATGTAGGCCTGTTTTTGCCTGTGTGACGATGAATCATTATTCATTACTCTTTAAGAAATGCTTTTTATAGTAGAATCCAACCTGTTCATATTCCCAATTATCATTTGTAAAGACATTGTTCTGCACAATAAATAATTCTCACATATTAAATTGAGCTGACACCTGTCAACAGTTCAATTTAATTAACACCACCTAGTGGGAATAAAGACCTGCGTCATTTCAGAGTGGTGTTACAGATTTGCAATTAATAATAAAAAGCTTAAACTATTTTGACCAATGACATAAGAGTGTAGAAGACTTATTTTCTTAGTATATAAGCAACCTTTTTTGAAGCAAAACATTTCCTTTTAAAATGAGCAATAGTAAAAGACTACAATTAAAGATACAAGAAAGAGGATACTCAAGCTCTGCTCTGTCTCATACACAACAAATCTATAATAATCTTTTTTCGTTTTACTTCTTTCCACTGTTTTTATTATTTAATTTTGTCGCTTCCATTTTGCTTCAGGGAAACATTTGGCATTATCTTCTTTACTTCCTCTTTGTTACACAACACCCTGTGTGTTCCGTTCCTTGCTAATATATGTCTTTTTTTATGAATTCAGGTTGTACCATTTTTGAGAGTTTTATAGTGATTTCCTAATTGTATTTTGTTGTCTACTGAAAGGTATCATTTTCTTTAAAACTCTTTTGAAGCACGACATCTCGCATATTTCATATCTTGCAATTACATGTGTTATCTGGTGTATTCTGGTTTTACTGTTTAGAGATTTTTATTGTAATTACCCAACTGTAATTACAATACATAGTTTTTTCAATAGCTAAGAGGGTTCTTTCCTGATATATATTGATATACATATATATACATATATATATACATACATACATATATACATATATACATACATACATATATACATACACACACACATATATATATATATATATATATATATATATATATATATACTTATATGGTATGTATGGTGAACGACAAAAAATCAACAAAACGTAGCTTAGAACTGTCAGTTTCATGTTTGTGTACCTGACGACTGTAAAGACATGAAACTGACAGTTCTAAGCTAAGTTTTGTTGATGGCCTTGATTGCCCCTGGGCGTCTATATCAACATGTGATTATTTTTACCTGATAAGAAGTGGTCAAGATAATTAAGAGGTCATTACCAGTTCACTCTGATCAAGTAAACAACAGTTAAAATCTGCTGATTTCTCTTTGTTTTGATTTTCTGATTTTCTGTAATCCATGTTATGGAAACAATGAAACAGATAGCATAGTTAGCCATAAAACAATACATTACATGCAAATGATAGCAATTATAATTTGCAGATGAAATCTAGTCTAAATAACTAAAGCTTATTATTGTTAAGCTTAAAGGATACGTTGGAAAACAATTTTATCACATTACAAATGATGTAGTCTTTGCTTTCCTGGACCATATAGTTTTACATAAATAGAAACAAATAACTTTAATGAGTTTTTTCAGTTATAAGGCCGCAAAAAAACTCTTTTGTAGAAAATATTTGCAATGAGCGTTAATTTCTTTAAAAGTAAAAACAATTTTTAACAATGGGAGCTTGAGAATTCCACTGGCCTGAAAACCACACTACATGTGGACACCAAAACAGGATTTTAACGAACACTGAATATGGAAAACCTCACCTTGAGACAGCTTCAAGAAAATCAAACCGGATACTGTTAATACTAAATACAATTGAAAATTGTTTAGTAACATTCATACTATAATGTAATTACTTCCCACTAAACAAATTTCATGTAGTTTGGACAAAAGACGTGAGAAAAAACGAAGCTGCAAATCAGAAAAAAGTAAGAGCAACGAGCCTAAGAAAATATACCGGGCTCTTAATTCAGAAACAGAGTATACCAGGAACTAGATCTCCCCGCTGAAAATGTGGAACATGGCCAAGTGAGCAAGCGAGCATCAGTCAAAAGAAAAATGGACTGTAATGTAATGCTCAACATTACGTCTTCACGCTGTTTAGACAGAAAAAAACCATCTGATCTCCCACAGATTAGAAAGTGTCGTGTCAGATTTCATATTTGATTTTGCAGTGTATGACGTAATGGCCGGAATCACTGAAGAAAAGCTGAAAAACTTACCTTCAAAGATTTGTGACATGGTTGTTGTATTAAGTTCTTCTGAAAAACTTAAAAATTTGGATTTGGAAAGAAAAAGGCGTCTTTGTCGCACTAAAATTGCGTCGTTCAAAACAGAAACAAAGCTTCAGTAAAATCGCAAACATCATTTTAAATCACTTTAAACATGTTTTCTTTTAAGGACCCTTTTTTCCAACGTCTCTGGCTCTGGAAGAAACCATCCCTTTTCTAAAATCCTAGGTCCTGGTTTACACCCCCAGCTCATTGAATTTAGGAACAAGGGTGAGTACCACTTTTTATATAGGAGTGCAATCGCAAGGAGTTTGTGTTTTATTATGTCTGTGCGGCTAGCTTAATAATCTTTTAGACCTTGGTATGGACATGGCTATTTTCTGGTTCTAGTTATCCTTTGCCCACTTAAAATGTTTGTTTTTACTCTCACACTTTTCATATGGGAATAAAATGCTTCGTTACTTCAGCTGTAGAATATATAATTAATTAGTAGATTGGTATTAGGCTAAGAACATTTTTGGTCGTCACAATATAAATAATTATTCGTTCTTACAACCCATAGGTATTTTATTTACTGGTGCTTAATGTCGAAATCTAAGAATAAATTTGTCTTGCTAAAAAAGAATTTTATGAATACTTTTTCATATCGGATATTGTAGAATCATGTCACTGTGACATTAACAGTTTTTCTGGCTCCTGGCAGCATCATACTCATCACTTGATTTACCAGCAAAGCCTTAACTCCTTCTTAAGTCCCAAATACCTTAATCCTTATGGTTTTACATCATATTTCTCATTCTCTTATATTTTTTCTAACCACTTCTTTTCTATCATATCCCATCCTGTGACTCGCATGATCAATGGAACATCGTTATTTTCATTTTCTGTGCAAAACGTCTTTGTTTATGCAGTTTTTTAAAAGCAAAATTAAGTAAGGGTCCAATAACGAAAACGTGCCTGCAAAACCGTAGTTCATGATATTTGGAATGTTTTTTAGCAATGAAAAAATGTAGAGCTCCCAAATCAACTCCAAAGCAAGCACACACACACATACACACGCAAACACATGCAAGCATATATGTAAGGTCTGTGGTGTGGTTTTCCGTTGTACTGCGTACAATACATTGATGCAGTGCATGGTAAATAATAAAATTAGGAAAAAAGAATCAGAAGACTACGCTTTCCATTTCTGGAATGTGTTAGAAAGAGATGGAAAGTGTAATCATTTGACTTTTTTCTGTATATAACAATATATCAGCACATTTATAGTAACTTTGAAATAATTGCTAGAATTCTTAAAACCAAAGTAGCGAACACTAAAAGCACACTCCAATCTTCATATGAAGCCTAGCAGAAGCTAAAATAAGAAAATTTTCCTCTGTATAATATAGAATTTTAATAATTTAGTGCAACAGTTCACAGCTTGATAGATTTCACAAACTTTCTAAAAAAAATTGTGTGACAGTGAAAAAAACTCCAAATTTAATTTTCGTCTAACTTTGAATTTAGTGTACGCTAAAGTTATTCGTCAAAGTAAATGCTTGAATAGGTTAAAAGAAAGTTCATACAATGCTATAAATAGAATTAGGGCAGTGGCTAGACTTTGTCTCGGCCAGTCTAGAATGGAGATCTAAGATGCCTCCATCCCTCCACCAGTCTGAGTGTACACCTTGGGCAAGTGTTAGCACACTCAAAGCCTCCCGTGCCAGGAAATCGGTGAAGTGAAAGTCCTACTGATCAACCTGACTATAGCTCTGACAAACCGTTCTGACAACGAGAGTCACGTTAGACAGCCCTATTTGTCAATTCGACAGTAGTGCTGGCAAAATGCCTTGGGCTGGAGAACCCATTAGTCCCGTAAGGCAGTCTCCTAGTGTTTGATGACACGAACAAATCACTCTCTTCCAACTTGTCTTGAGTCAGCACGGAAGAGTGCGGCTTATGAAATCAACATGGAATCAAATGTCAAACCACAGAATATCAGACCAGAGAGGGCCACCTCCGGACCCTCACCAAGCGATCAGGAGGCCCGAACTGGTGTGACAGATGCAACCAGGGGATCATATCAGCAGTCTCGGACTGACATGATACATACGACCAGAGGAAAAACAATTCTTCCGAAAAGAACATTCAACATCTGCACCAACAATCTACGAACAATCAATGACCTTAGTAACCATTCCTTAGAAACAATGATCCATGAACTCAAAAACATAAACTGGGACATTGTCGGATTCTCATAAACAAAAGTTAAAGAAAGTAAGATCGAAACCCCGGAAGCAACCGGCCACAAGCTATTCTTTTCTAGCAATGAGTCTTAACGATCAAACAGCGTCGGCTTTCTTGTAAACAAAACCAGTCTACCCCTTATGGAGGACTATCAACCAATATCTGACAGACTTGCCCTCCTAACCCTGAAAGGAAAATTCTCAAGGCTGGTCTTTATACAGTGCTATTTCCCGACGTCATCTCCCCCAGACGAAGAAATCCTAGAACTTTATGATGATATTCAATCTATTGTAAATGACATCCAGAAGAGAGACCACCTTTTCGTCATAGGGGACTTCAACTGTAAACTAGGTCAACTACACAATACCGTCCCTTCAGCAATTGGCAAACAAACTGTAAGTACTGGAAACACCAGAGGAGAACTCCTTCCCCAATTCTGTGTGAAAAATAATTTGCTAGTCACCAACACCATGTTTTAAAAAAAGATCTTTACTTGGACCTCGCCTGATGGCAAGATGAGAAACAAAATAGACTTCATCCTTTCAAGAAAACCATCAGTGAGACTAAATGTTCTAGAGAGTTTCGCACTAAATTCCCCCGACATATCAGACATATCATGATACGTGCAAAAGTCAGACTGAGTTTCTCCTGACCACAATGGAAAAAATCTATTCCAAAAACTGACATAGAGCAACTCGAGCAACCAGAAGTTGCTGCTCGCTTCCAAATAACCTTGCAGAACCATGTTACTGGTCTCGAATCAGAAACAGATCCGGATAACATATACAGCACCATATGCAACAGTTTAAACGATGCCTCCAACGAAACACTGTCAAAGATCACCAAACCCAGTCTAGAATGGATTTCGCAGCAAACTAAATTAGCAATCTCTAACAAGCACAAAATCAGAAAAGAAAATGGTCCGTCATCTATGCAATATAAGATTGCTAAAACTGAATCCAAGAAAGTTGTGAAAAAGGATCGGTTGAATCATATTGAGAGTAGTATTGAAGAACTGAATAACCTCCCACCACACAAAGTGCATCACGCTGCATTAAAAAAGCTTAAAGCAAAACCTAAAGCTATAAGTTCGGGCATCAAAAACAGAAACGGAAACGTTCTAACCAACAAAATTGAGATTCTCGAACGCTGGGCAGAGTTCTATGAAGAACTGTATTTCGACAACCTAAACCAAATCGCTATCGATGACTCGACTTCTGAAGAAATTCAGTCGATCTTAAAAAATGAGATGTCCTCTACCATCAGCAACCTGAAAAATGGGAGAAGCCCAGGTCTAGATAATATCTAATCTGAGTATATAAAATCTGGCGGTGAACCTCTCCTCAATCCACTACACCACCTGTTCAATTGCGTCATAACAACAGGAACAGTACTACAACTTTTCAAAGAAGCTGTCATCGTTGTGATCTACGAGAAAGGTAATCGACTTGACTGTGGCAATTATTGCCCGATAAGTCTACTAAGCCACGTCTACAAACCCTCCGTTAACATAATTGCAACCCGAACCAATGCAGACCTGTATGCGTCTTTCCTTAAAACACAAGCGGTGTACTAACTTACCAGAGGAACCATCGAGCAAATATTATCTCTGGAACAAATAATCGAAAAGTCTGTAGAATTTAACAATCCTGTCCATATTACTTTCACTGACTTTACGAAAGCCTTTGACAGTCTCAAACCTTCCTGCCTATGGAGCCTAATAGAGAAAACATTGATCAACAAAAATACATCAACCTTCTGAAATAATCACATGACAGCTCAAAGGCATATATCAAAACAGTTATACGTCACGATGTATTAACATTCTGAAAGGAGTAAAACAAGGTGATGTGTTATCTGCTATTCTATTCTGCATAGTCATTGCAGCACTCGTGCTGCAAGTTGAAAATGAATGCACATCTGGCTTCTCAATTGGCAGTCACACTCTTTCCAATCTGAGCTACGCAGATGACATCGTTGTTATAAGTAAATCTCGTTACGAACTGCAAACTTTCCTCCATCTCCTAACTAAATATGCAGCCGAAGTCGGCTTGAAAATTAATGTTTCCAAAACCAAGTGCGGACAACCGATAAAATCAACACAAATCTCCATCTTATCATTGTTAACATTGAAATCTCTCAAGTAACTGAATCTATTTACCTAGGACATTAACTCGCCTCTAAAAATGACGGACTTGTCGCTGTCCAACATCGCATCGGCTTGGGATGGGCGGTCTCTAACAAGAATAGAGCAATGCTGATCTCGAAAAGGATATCCTATCAACTAAAATCTAAGATCTTCAACACCTACGTGTTACAGGTAGTTCTCTATGGACTGGAGTGTGTTAACTGGACCTCAAAATCCTTGCAAAAACTTGTCGTTTTCCAAAATCATATGATGAGATTCATAACAAACAGAGGACTGTCTGATCATACGCGAATTGAAGACCTTCTTCTTCGTAAGCAAAATCTGCCTAGAGGGAATGATGGAAGGAAGTAGAAGTAGAGGAAAACAACTAAAACGATGGCGCAACAACATTAGCCATTGGACTGGACGAAACCTGATGTCACTGAACACCGTAGTCAAACACAGAAATTTATGGAGACAGTTATCACATGTTGGTGCGAAATCTACCGAGGCGGAGTAGGCGAATGGTGATGATAAATAGAAACACTGCTATAGAATGAAAGCCATTTAATTATAGTCTTTTAATATTTGTCTAGCTTTTGACTTGAATTTAAACAATACATCTGTACTCGTTTTTCAACCAGTTTCTTTATTATTCATTGTTGCAACACAAAGTGTACCAGTATCCCACTAATGCTTTTCATCTTACAAAAAATGTATTCATTTATTTATCTAGTTGTTATGGTTACTTCCGTACCTAAGGTTTTGACAATGGGAGTAGTTCTTGTAAAGCAATTTTTACAAAAATCCATGTGTATTTTTTTTAATGTCGTAGTGATTTGAACTTGTATCTTTGTCATCTAACATAATTCTGAGTAAAAATTACGAGAATAACGACATGAACGTGATTTAACAAGTAGGAATTCTAGAATAGTATATTACTTTGTTTTACCGAAATTCAAATTTCTACACATGTTGAGGCAGTAATTGAGGTTTTCGGATGTGTGGCCTTTTTAGACCTTTTCCTTTCAACTACCTTGCTTTTGTACATCTATTAGAAGAATGTAGATAGATTTGACAACTGGTTTTGAAGATTCAGTGCCTTCATTTTCGAATAATATACGACATAATTATTCTAATTGTTTTACTGGATCATAAGAACCTTCAGTTTACCTGTCCAAAAACTTCACCTAAACGAGATAGACCTTCCTTCATCTATCTTATGATTTAAGTTTGGAAAGGAAATTTTTCCTTTGCCAAAAAAGCCCAGCATATCTTTTGGTAAATTTACAACGGTATTTTTTATGCTTCTACCTGTGGTTGTTTTGGGTTTCTTTAACAAAAGAAACTGAAAGTAAGACTGAGGACTAGCTGTCGAATGTCGAATCAAGAATTAGAATGTTATACGTAGTAAATATCTCTAATATATTTCAGCTATTCGAACTCAATAAAAAAACCTAAGCATTTTTGACAACCGTATACTTAAAAGTCCCGCCGTCTCCTCGGCATATCAGGCAAGAGACAGGATGTTTTAGGGAAGAAAATGGAAATGTCAAGAGTAGGGTTTCTGGCTTTTATTTTTGTGTTCCTTTCAGGAGGTGAGTTAAGTTTCTGCTTCAAAGTGTTATCAGACTGGGCATTTTGGGGGGCTTTAATGTCAAACGGATAACAATAATCAAACTGGCTTTTTTGTCCCCGTAGGTTCCTTGAATGAAATTGGTGCGGTGAAAATAGTGTATAATCCATTATATCCTATTCCAGACCCCTTGCCAACAAACCCTTTGGATAATCATTGGTCTGTGCCTATGCTAACCAGATGGAGTAAACAGGTAAGGAGTCAATAAAATTGGTGAAATAGCTTAATGTCAAAGAAATGGTCATGTCTTTGTATAGTACAACGTAATTAATTAAATATTTATTTATTCTTAAAAATTGTACAGGATAAAATGCTATAACAAAAATGTACATTGAATAATATATACAATTACTGTTGTCAATGCGTGTCCTATTATAAAGTAAAAATAAAAATGAAATAGTAATGTTTGTTATTACTGCTAATCTGGGACACTTGCAAAATACAGAAAAATTAGCAAAAATAAGATTTGTCTCACTTTAAATTATTTTGATCTGTTCATTAACTTGATGAATACATTAGAGGAACTTATCAAATATTATACAAGCATTTAATTTATTACCCGGAAAGACGAGAAGTGTGGTGTTCCAGAAGGTATCCTGTAATAAAAAATAGGAGAACTTGAAACTGATCTTTGTGTGAACAGCGAAATATAATAAAGAATGAGGATTAATATTTCTGGAGTATTGAAAACTCAGAATATCAGTGGGGTATTGGAAAAGCGTAAAGAATAATGAAAAAATTAGGTGGTTGTGTGTGTGAGAGAGAGAGAGAGAGAGAGAGAGAGAGAGAGAGAGAGAGAGAGAGAGAGAGAGAGAGAGTGTGTGAGGATGGACAGAGCAGCCGGAAGAAGAAATTTGTAGTGGCAATGTAGCTTTAATTATTTATGATTGTCTCGTTTTCATTCATGTCCATTGAAAATAAAAATATCTCTATTTTTTTTCTTTATCCAATTAAATTCCAATTTTGGAATCAGAACCTCTTTCAGTAAAGAGTAATTCTTTTTAGTGTAATGTGTAGAATAGCTATGCTTTGGATACCATCACTTTACTACTACTACTACTACTACTACTACTAACACTACTATAATAATAATACTATTATTATTATATGACATATTCATACAGGTTGAATACGTCAAAAATATATTTCCAAATTCTGGTATCAAAGTAGGACCTCTAAAACATAAAGTCTAACTAAAACTATAAATGTTATACTTAAAATCAGCCCAAAATGGATGAAAAAGAGAATTAAAAGTCGAGTTAGAAGTTCAACATGAATTCAGAGGTCCTGTGGTATTTGTTAAGGACAGCAAAAACAACTATCTGTCTCAGTTATCTCTTGGAAGCAAGTTGATCCTCTGTCCCCTGGATAAACAAGATTTTCTCTGGACCATCAACTGAAAGATTAGCAAAGTGAAAGATTAAAGCTTGGATACGACTAAGAATGTGGGTTAAAAATATGTAAGCGAATAAAGCTTCAACGGAGAGAAAGTAAAAGAGTTAGAATGCATGTTCCTTAATAAATCTTTTAAAATTACTAAAATAGAATTCAGATCGAGCATTTAGAGAGAGGTTGTTAAATAACATATTTGAGTAGATGGAAATTCTGATATGTTACGACCAATTATTATTTTTGCTCTATTTTGTAAGGGTTTAAGATACTACTACCACTACTACTACTACTACTACTACTACTACTACTACTACTACTACTACAGCTACTGCTACAACAACTACTACTACTACTAACAATAATAGAAAAAAAAATTTGTCCTGAGTATGAAATTGAAATATATCCGGTTGTGGATGTTCAAAGAGGGCGAATTGGGTTACCCTTTACCACAGCTACCTCCAGATCACCCTTGAGCAAGGTGTAGCATCTATTAGCTCTCCCTGAATGAGGTTAAAAAAGTGGTTTATAAGAAACCAAATATTACTGAAGAGAAGTAAATAGTGTTTCGTTGTATTTGCAGACCTCAAATATCTCTGAAACAAAGAAGATCATTATGGCCGTTTCTGCTTCGATTGCGAGACAGTAAGGCTTGAAAAAACATAGACGAAATGGCAAAACCCACTCTGAACCATGATGGAAATGTAGAATAGAAAACGTCATCAAAAAACTACAAAGGAGTATTAATCCGCTGATGAGGCATGAAAACGGTGAAGTGAAATCAAGGAAGAAAATTGACAAACTGTATGAAAAATTCAGGATCTCTCAGAAAGGAATTGGAACAGTGTCAGAAGAACTGAAACAGAAAGTCCTGGCAAATAAAGGCAAAATAGATCGAGATAATGAGTGAACCCAACAATTCAGGCAAAACCGGCTGTTCGACTCTGACCAAAAAAGGTTTTTTCCTGAATTTAATGGAAAAAAACATGGGCGAATTACGTGTATGGTCTTCAATATTCATTTACTTAACAGTAGGTCCTTACTATCTAGTAGCTTCCTCACTATTGACCACCTCTACTTCCTTAATTTTTCTTTGGATATTTTCAAGCTCAAGCTTATAAAGCCAGCTATTCTTCCTTATAGCCCTTATCTGAATACATAATCATTGTTTTTTTACTTCAATTTTTAAGACATCCAGTACACCTATCTGACATCTAATAGGTCTACCACTACCATCAAAAAGTTTGCTTAGATAGAAATATTTTACTGCTACCTTGTTTAATTCTTGTGACCATTTTGTTTGCACAGCAGTATGATGAGAACTCTGAACTACCAGATGTGTAGAAAAGTAGAGCTTTTTGGAATGGAATATAGGGAGAGAGAAAAGAATATAACTATAATGCAGTGGCTCAAAAAAGAGAAGAAAGTATTAATCGTGAGAAGGAAATTTTAGTCATAACTGAGAAAAATGTATTAAATCAAAGTAGAAAAGTCTTAAATTGGAAAGTTCCTGGATGAGACGGTGTTCACGGTTTCTGGAAAAAAAATTGAAGAGTCTCTATGGTAGAATCACTCATCAAACAAATGACATTTTAAGAGGAAACGAACAACCACCTGAGTGGTTAACTGTATTAGTTCTTGGATGAAGGTAAAAAATGTTACTGATGAACAGAAGTGCTGCAAGAGAAAGACCAGAGGGACACGGATAAGCGTTTGGTAGACAAGGCAATACTTGGAGACTGCAATAACAGACACACTAACCTTGGTATGACACCAAAAATGAAATTCAAAGGTTATGTAGTCTTTCTAAAATTATTTGTGGTACCTATTATCATAGGAGCTTTTGGTACTGTAACACAATTTCAAGAAATTTATTAGACACATCGGAATAGAAGTAGAGATCCACTTTGTACGAAAAGCTACATTATTAGGGACAACCAGGATATTGACGAAAGTATTAGAAAAGATAGATAGTATAGAAAGAGGAACCTTTAATTATTGGTAATGATGAGCTTCCCCAGTTTAAAAGTCGGCATATCATCTCCCAGTGATAAGTAAATCTGTACAATAGTAATAATAATAATAATAATAATAATAATAGCTACCAGAATTGTAGAATTACAGAAGACTGTGTTACTACACTCTGCCAGAATCCTGGGTTGGCTACCAAATTTGAATGCCACAAGACAATTGTGCCAAATTACCTAATATTAACGTCTCAATAAATTAGAGTGAAATAAACTGAGCACTCATAAACGAGTACCTGTTGGAAATCATTGTTAGTAAAATTTAGAAATTGTACAGGCAAAGTGACCTGTAGATATTATCATTTCTCTTTTAATTATCTAGGTAGGCTTGCTGCTGGTTCATGACAACGGATCTCAGATAATATCTGGTCAGGATTCTGGGCTTAGTTTGGCCATAGAATCAATAGCACTTAAGAACAAGAATGCAACATTGTTGAACCAGTCTTATACAGAATCGTGGAATGGGTCATTTTGTATTGCCGACCATCCTGACAGAACAGGCTTTTTGAGGTACGTATGAAGTTTATCTCGAGATTAATACCAAGGACTACTTTCTTTCCATAATTTTTTCAAAATTAATTTTGCATCTTTTTCTTCATGTGCCATATCCCGCAAGGACGTTGGCGATCATGGACTTCTACATCCTCCCGTCTTTGGTGGCCTTCAATATGTCTTGCGCAGCTCGGTTCGTCCACTTGCTGATACTGGCAATATATGGTAACTTCTGCCTCCCTCTGCTACGCCTTCCATCGATCTTTCCCGTGATGCTAAGATTTTCCAGCCCTTCTTTCCGCATGATATGTCCCAGGAATTCCAATTGTCTTTTCAGGATTAATTTGAGGAGAAAACGCTCGACACCTGCTCGTCTTAACACCTCGTCGTTTGATACTCTCTCTGTCCAGGAAATTTTAAGGATTCTCCTGAAGAACCACATCTCAGCTGCTGCAATGCGCTTTTCCATTTCTTTTGAAATTGTCCAACATTCACTGCCATAGGTGAGGATGGAGAATACGTAGCAGTTTAAAATTCTAACTTTGGTAGACATCGAAATTTTGCTATTCTTCAGTATTCTCCGTTTGATACTCTCTCTGTCCAGGAAATTTTAAGGATTCTCCTGAAGAACCACATCTCAGCTGCTGCAATGCGCTTTTCCATTTCTTTTGAAATTGTCCAACATTCACTGCAATAGGTGAGGATGGAGAATACGTAGCAGTTTAAAATTCTAACTTTGGTAGACATCGAAATTTTGCTATTCTTCAGTATTCTCCCCAACTTCTCGAAAGCGTCCTTTGCCATTCCGATTCGTTTTTAGATTTCTCGGTTACATCTTCCATCAGTGGTGATCATGCTGCCGAGGTAGTTGAGCTGCTGTACTTGCTTGATCAGTATATTACCGATTGATAGGTTGCACTCTTTAGCAGCTCTGGCTTTGCTGATCACCATGCTCTTTGTCTTCTTTACGTTGATTGACAGGCCTTTGCTTTTGCTGGTTTCTACGACGGTGTCGAGTATTTCTTGCAGCTTGTCCTCTGATTCCGCAGTTAGGACGGTATCATCAGCGTATCTCAGATTGTTGATATTCTGCCCACCTACAGTGATCCCTTGTAATAGGTCTAAATCTCTTAGGATGATTTCACTGTAGAGGTTAAAAAGATCGGGCTGAATACGCATCCCTGTCGAACGCCTCTTTTGATGTCGGTGTATGCACTGATGTCCTCTCCTACACGCATGCAGGCTATTTGCTCCAAGTAAAGGTTTCGTATGACTCTTAAGTCTTTTCCATCCAGGTCTAGATTCTGCTGCTGGTCGAAGAGCTCTGTATGCTGCACTTTATCAAATGCCTTGGTGTAGTCTAGGAAGCAAACGTAGAGATCCTTTTGCATTTCGATGGCTCTTTCCCAAAGCATCCGCATTATTAAGATAGCGTTCGGTTCGTTGTACCGGCATCCTCGACGAATACAAACTGTTGTTTGCTTATCTCAGGCTTCATCTTGTTTCTTGCTCGATTTATAAGGATTCGGAGGAGAACTTTTGTCACGTGACTCATTAGACTTATTGTTCAGTGTAGTTCACATTCAGTTGCTCCAGGCTTCTTTGGAAGGGCTATGAAGATCGACTTACTGACGTCTTCACTGTCGTAAATGTCGTTTAGAACTTCTGTGAGCTTCTCGATGACGAAATCTTCAAGTGCTAAAATCATTTCAAGCACTACCTCATCTGGACCAGCTGCTTTGTTCTTTTTCATTTTGTTTAATGCTGCACGGACTTCGGAACTTAGTATCCTTGGGCCTTAAAAAGATTTCCGAATCTCTAGTTTGTGGCCTCTTGCATCGGCAAAGAGCTCACATGTGTACACTGTCCATCTTTCAAGGATTTTCTCTTTTTCCATTATGATTTCGCCATCTTTTGACTCAATGCATCCTCTAGAGGAGCATCCTTTAGAGCCAGTAATTTCTTTTATCTTCCTATACATTATGCTGGACTTGGTGTGTTTGCTTCTTTCGAAATCTTTATACCTCTTATTGAGCCAAGTCTCCTTTGCTTCCCTGCACTTCTTTTTAATTTCTCTTGTGAGATTCTCATATTCTGCACTGCTGCGAAGAGAAATCTTTTGCCTGGAACTCATCTTGTCCAGGATCTCATCTGTCATCCACTTTTTCTTTATTCTTTTTTCACGCTTTGGCACAGCTTCCTTTACAGTGGTAACTACGGCTTCTTTTAGGACTTCCCATTTTGTCATGCCTTTACTTTGGAGCGCCTCAAAACGGTTGCGAACTGACACGGCATACTGAGTACGGATTGCATGATTATCAATCTGTGTATTGTACTCCAGCTTCGGTGTTGAGGTGGCTTTCTTGACAGTTTTCAGCCTTAGCCTTAGCTTGCATAAAACAGGATTATGATCGCTGTTGCAGTCTGCACCTGGATATACTTTTGACTGTAGGATTGAGCTACGGTATCATTTTTTGATGGCGATGTAGTCGATCTGGTTTTTGACGTTTTCTCTAGAGCTACGCCAAGTCCACAATCTACGTGGGTGTTGCTCGAACCATGTGTCGGTGATGACGTAATCATTTGCTCTGCACCATTGTATCCATCGTTCTCCTCTTTCCTTCTGCGTACCCAAACCAAACTTCCCAACTGTTTCACCGTCTGGCTCGTTTCCAAACTTTGCATTCAAGTCACCCATTATGATCGTCACATCAGTCGATTTGCACTGACTTTTCGCTCTCTTTAACATCTCATAAAATTCGTCGATCGTTTCTTCGCTGCTAGTAGAGTTCGGTACATATACGTGAATAATGGCGATATCTGTTTGTCTTCCTTTGAGTTTTACTAGCATAACTCTGTCCTGAGAATGGACACCATCCTGGAAGACTTTTCTTGCTTCTTTGATCTAGTATCACAGCAACCCCTGGTGGGGAGAAGCTCGTGCTTTTCCCCACCAGCGAACGTCGGGATATGTCTTCACCCATTCGGGTGTAGACCCAGCACATTGCGCTTTGTATCGAGGAATTTGCATCGATGTCAGGGCTGCTCCTGCTCCCGGTCTGTTTTGGTTCACCCTCGGTTATTCTTGTATTATTCCAAAGTACCCAACCAACAGGTTCGAATGGGCTTCCCAGTATCCAACACCCGCCGGGAGGCACTGCAGGCTAAAGAGACAAGCCTCACAGAATTTTGCATACCTTTTATTATTATTATTAAATGTTTGACTTGGTATACAACTTCAGTAAAATTATACTGTTATCCTTGTTGGACCAAAAAGATGAAAAAAAACCTAAAAAATACCCAACAAAAACCTGTTAAAATCATTTTCAAAAAGTAGCATTTCATTTTTGACCATCGCTTTAAAAGTGGTAAATTTTTCAACTTTCCTTTTTTCCGAAGGAATTTGGTTGTAAAAATTTGCCCCTGTACCAAAAAAGTCTTTTTTGCCTATTTCTAATCTCATTTTCGGAATTTTTAATAACAGTCCCTGATTTCTTGTATTCTTAGCATGAAAAGGTATCCTAATTTCTGGAATATGAAGTAACCCAGTCTTAAACAACATCAGAAGAAACAAACATTTTCACCATTGGCTCACTCGCAGCAATGTAGACCTTCTTAGTGACTGCTCTACCTCTAGTAGCTGTAAAAATAACAAAATGATTAGCAAAATTTCAAAGCTTCTACTAAACAAAAAGAAAGTTGTTGAAAACATGTCATAACTATGAACTATAGGATGTAAAAGTGACGACAGACTGTAATAAACAATTCATTCACTTGGAAGCAACTACTTGGTAATTTTACAAATTACTAATGCGTATCATTCTTTAAAAATACCTGATAGAGAACTCCATAAACATATGTGCTGTCAATAAGCATCTTCTAATTTTTGTGTAATTTTTAATCTAGGATTAGGTTTGCAATAAAGCATCTCTAACATTTTGATAAACACAGAAGTCGTTTCTTACAAAAGAACCTTTCCAAAAGACTTGTACAGAAGTGATAGCAGGAGCAATAAGAAGCTGATTAATAGTTGTTACGGTAGTATTTATACCTATACCCTATTGCTATTTATATAATAACTCAGTTGCGATGAAAAAATCATAGATACTGATATTGTTCTGTAGTTCCATCTGGAGATAATTTCGTGCATAAATGTATACCTCTAAAATCAATTTGTATAAATTAGGAAGATTATTTCCCATTGTGTATTTATTGTATTTTATCTTCTCTATAACTTCCAAGTTTAAAAGCATAAGTGAATTTTATTTGCAACTTTTAAAACCCAATCTTTGGAAGGCATCAACTTCAGGCTCAATGAGGACGTCAAGATTTGCCAGTCTGTGATCAATGCCACAGAAAAAGATCAGACGTTGACGTAAATTAATTTAGGATCATAATCTGCATACCTTTTATTTCCCAAAAATTTGATTTAGTTATATGTTATTCAATTTGCCACACTTTTTTATTAAAAAAGGCATACCGGTTTTCAGAGAAGTTTGGTTCTGTGTTCTCTAACTTTATCCCCCCTTTTCCTCCTCAGATTTGAGTACTGGATTCCACATTATCCATCTTGCTCAACAATAAACACGAACTACAAATTGTCAGTTCTTAAATTTTATAAAGGTGAAGCTTATATCAGGAATGTTTATTTTGGTACGAAACCCTTTGAGACTGAGAGCCGCTTCTTGAGGTTTTCTGTGGTTACGTCAAATGACAACAAGGTCCATTTGGACAGCCCAGCATTCTATAGTTATGGTAAGTGCACTGCATTAAGCCTTTTTATGTTAAAGTAATGAAAAGCAGGACATAGGAATAGTATTGTCATTTGCTGCATGAATGAGTCAAGTTGTGACTTGGAGTTCATGTTGCTAAATCGTCTCTTTAAATTATAAAATGAGAGAAGGCGTTATTAAAAGGTTTTATTTTATCCGGGTATTTCTGTTGTTCGCAGTTATCGTTATTTAAATTGTTTACAGCATTCTGAAATGGCAGACACATTTCTGCCTTAGAAGCTTAAGTAAATCATACAACTTCTTACATGTTAACTTCTTTTAACCCCCTTGTTGTTAATTTTCTGCTGCCATATTTTAAAGAAACGGTCTGGAAATACAATATCTGATTCTCCTGATGTATGTGAGAGATATGGTCTAAAAGGATACCTACCCAAAGAGATTTAAAGACCATGCTTGCCTGCTTGCGAGCGAATAATTCCTAGACCAATCCAAATTAGATGAAAACTGTACAGAAAATATTGTACTCTATTCACTCCTTTTCAGCTGCGTCATCTTATCTTTCACACTAGGGCGTTAGACTAATAATTGATGCTAGTTAACACAGTTATCACAAAATATATTAGCAAAAGGGGTCTTTCAAATCAACTCAGCTCCGAAATAGACCTTTCAGGAATAGATTGATGTCCAAGTACTGTATAATATTTACTTGGCGCCACTTGGATATTTTTCTAGCNGATACTTGCCTGCTTGCGAGCGAATAATTCCTAGACCAATCCAAATTAGATGAAAACTGTACAGAAAATATTGTACTCTATTCACTCCTTTTCAGCTGCGTCATCTTATCTTTCACACTAGGGCGTTAGACTAATAATTGATGCTAGTTAACACAGTTATCACAAAATATATTAGCAAAAGGGGTCTTGCAAATCAACTCAGCTCCGAAATAGACCTTTCAGGAATAGACTGATGTCCAAGTACTGTATAATATTTACTTGGCGCCACTTGGATATTTTTCTAGCGTTGTTTGAACTGCGATTTCTGTGGCTTAACAGTCTTCTGGCAAAGCATTCAAATCTTGAAACAAAAAGGAATTTTGAAATAAAAATGGGTTGTATTTTAGCCCCGGAAAAAAACCTTTACAGATATACCAGTAAATATACATATATGTACACATTTGTAAAAATAGTAGTTGATACACTAGAAACTAAAATCCCTTAATAGATTTATGTGTAGAGCACTACAGAATATTAAAATATTAAAAGATAAGGGCTACTAAAATAACAAGTTTCACTCACATAGCATACAATCACCACATGTGATTATCGCATTGCTATTACCCGGGCAAAACTTAAGATGGATAAAAATCGATCTTGGATAAAAATGACAGAAGAGATCCATCTAAAGGAACACTTTCTATCAAAACGTAAATGCCTCGCAGAGGAACAGGTCAGAGGCTGCAGTGCAAGATCTCATAGTTGGACACGTACGGGAGAAGGTTGTAGTCAGCCTGAAATCTCTTTTTACCCTGTTGATTCTACAATTTTGGGCAGATTGTTTAATTGGTCAGCCCACTGACAATTAGAAAAATGGAAAAGAGGTTTCAAAGAACAATGACAGTAAAGCAGAAGGTCTTTTTGACTGACTCTCTTCAGTATCACCATTGACATGATATAGCATGACCTGAATTTTTGTGGCAGCTTGGTGAAGAAGATGGAAAGGAATACCCTTTTCCACCATTTTTGAGCAGATAGGTGTATGAGTGAATATTTTTGATGCATTAAATTGAAATTTTGATCATGGAAAGGTCAATTTCCAGATGAATAAAAAAAATTACTGACATCTGGACCAAGTTTTAGATAACATGTTATGCATTGTTGCCCTGTCCTGGATTTAACATTTAATTGGTGTTTGTCAATTGAAGTTGCCTCTGGTTTCCTTTTAACTGGAGATGGACGTGAGCCCTAAAACTGACATAGGCATGGAGCAGTAGCACATGCATGTAGTACAAGACTAATTTTACGCATACCCGACTTTTCATTTTGTTAACTGGTGAACTTAATTTGCATAATTTGACTTTTGAATTGATGGAAGTGCTCTTTTTGCCTCCTTATCTTCAATGAAATTGTTAAATCATGCAATATGAATTAATTTTTAATGTTTCGTTTTTAGGCCTTAGCATCCTTAAAGCCTTATCCAATATTCTTAGATTTTGTGTGTTTATTATAAACCAGGAAGACACTTGCGTGAAATTACCCAGATTTGTACAGCCCTGCTTTTCTAATACACCAGTTCATTAAAAAAATTAAGCCAGGAGCCTCGGTCGCCAAAATGAGATTTATGAGAAAACATCTCTTTGTCGTTTGTTTTCTGTCGTATGTTTTGATAGCCTTGTTAGTTGCTTTGGTGGTATGGAGTTTATTGGCTTTTATTCATTTTTCAATTTTTCATAAAATTTATTACTGGGCTTTTTATTCTGTCATCTTTGGAACAACCTTTTTGAAAGCTATTATCAGGTACAAAGCTCTGACATTTGTTTTCCAAGTAACAGTATCTCTTTAGATTTGGATATGATTTCAGAGATGAGAGTGGAAGAATTAACGATCTTGCACTTAAGAGTGTCAAAAGTTACTGGTCAAAAAAAGGAGCTCATAGCCAGGATTTTTGTTGCGTACAAAAACGAAAAGTTATGAAAACAGTAGTAGAAGTGGGAAAAGAACTGGCAAGTGAATATCAGGCAAAGCTTTCTCTTGGCAGCGAACAGATTCCTGAAATTTAAAAACTGACAATTTTCAGCAGGCGCCCCTTCACAAGGGACAGCTTGCTAAAAGTTAGGGGTTAACCTGTTAGCTAACAGCTCTGTATTCGGACATACTCATGTCATTTTCATTTAACCTACCTGAGACGAAAGACCAGGATCTACATGATCATAAAATTTCAAATTTTTATAGCTTTTATGCAATTTGTTAGACTGCCACTACCGACTTTCGAAACCCGGCCACTTGTTTCTCAGTCTATTTAGTAATCCACAGTACTACTGAGTAGTACAACGAAATGGTCGCCGAACCTTGAAACCAGCAGCTTTCTACAATGGTAGGGCAGTTTATTTATTTTTTGTTTATGCATTTCCCCTTTATCAGAGCCACGCTAGGTATACCCAACAACATGTTTAGAGGCATTAGACACAATGATACGTACTAATTTAAAATAAACTATCCTTTTTTCTAATAGATCAGTTGGTTGTGACTGTGGCATTAATTATTCTTTTATAATCTCAGGTAACAGTTCCAAAGCTGAAAGTTTGGAATTTTCACAGCCACCTCCATCATCATGTATTGCAAATAATCCATTTTCGTTCAAAGTAAGAGTAAAGAGTGCTCCTACGGATGGAAACGGCAATGGCAGTGTGAATATCAGTTCAGGTTTATTATCAAGAGTTGGAGCTCTATTTTCAGTTTCTACAGTCCACAAATGGTTTACAACCAAGCCAGCCTACATGCTTCATTCCACAGATGTGATGCTTAGTGGCCCAGATGTATTTACATCAACAATAGACGGAGACAAAAAGATTCTCAAGTATACAAAAAATGGGGAGGTAAATTATAACTTTTGTACCTACAGATTCTCTCGTTTTTCCTCTTGTTATTTCGGTCTACCTTATTTTGTCTGTCAGTCACTTACTTTCGCCCTTGCACTCCTTTTATAATCCATGCATTTTTATCTCATTATACACTTCTTCCTTTGCCTTCCTGCCTTTCTGCCTTTCTGCCTTTCTAATTTTACCTCTTACTATCCACATTGAACCTGTCTCTCTTTCTGGTTCTTTTCCGTAGTGATAATTAGAGTTTTTTTTCTATATTCTCTCTCGTCTCTTAGTTAATCTTTTACAACTTTCTGTTATAAATAGATGAAAGTCTCACATGTTAACCCTTTTGGGCTTAAATAATTGACAATATGTGTCAATGCTGTTGTCTAAAGGTAACAAGAAAGAAACACAAAGATTTTTGAAAACACTCAGGCAATATTGGATTAAGAACTTTTCAGGGACAGAAGAGGTGTACCTTACAAAATATGAATTATTTAAAAGAACACTAAAGTTTAATAATTCAAACAAAATACAAGTCTACGTAAAGGTGCCTGTAGTCAGTTAAGGATGTATGGATTATTTAAAAATTCGTGGTGAAGTGATCTCGAAAGTGCTTTAATAATATATTTATTATATATTTATTGGGCAAGCAAATTACTTAGTTACAACACAAGAGGAGCTTGTATTTTTCTTTCTCTAAAACAACATTTAATACTTTATTGTTCTCATACATTCACTGTGGTAAACAACGGTAGACGGATAGGCTAGAGACTAATCACGTTTTAATTAGGGTTTCTACTACCTGCTACAAATAACATGTGATCTTCTATTATTTTCTTCGTGTTTTTTAACTCAAATATTGCCACCTAAATTTCAGGTGCTACCTGAAACCATAATTGACATAGAAATATAATGAACGTTTGTCCAAAATGTCTGCCAGATCATTTTAAGTTGAATTATCTCAGAAAGATTCTGAATAAATTCTAATTTATTGACGTTGCAGAGATACCGTTGGTAAGAGAGAACTTAAAGATCAAAATTGGTTGCTCGTGTTTAAGGAAGTTAACTATCAATACCATGATGGTTTAGAAAATGCTGATAATTAATCATGCGATGGTAGAAAGAGTAGAAGTAGACGAATCTAAAACTTGCCACTTATTGACGCAAGTCCTCTGAATGAATTTGCTAGACAAGGTACAGTCAATTGCAAGGAACAAATTATTGTAAATCCTCACAAAAAGTACATTTTCTAAACTTTAATAACCAGAGACATATCACTTTGCTGTTCCTTACCAGCAAGATCATAACGTCTTTTACTAAAGTTTGCTGAGCGTAAATAAGTAATAATTAAAGAAAGAACACAAAAAGTAAATAAATAAAGGACAAAATGGTTTTTTATCAAAAGCAAAACCCGGGGCGTTGTATTTAACGCCAGATTTTAATAAATATATATACAAACGGCTGGTATTCTCTCCTAGAACTTTCTCTGCAAAAATATCAAGAAGCTATGGAGTACCAGAGAAATGTAGAAACACGACGGGAAACCTTTTTTTTTTGATCGGCTCTTCTTAAACATCACTTGACACACAGTTTTCAAGTTAATCAAGCTTCAAGCTTTTAATGATTTTACTTCTTTGTAAGATTGAAAATGCCATGAAAAGTATGGTCATTGAAAGAAGAAAAAAGGGACATTATTTGTTTGCATATCTCATTTAGAAGAGCTGAGATATTGCGAAGTAGTGGCTTAATGTTTAGTGTAGTTGGACTGAAATCATAAGGTTTTGAATTCGATTCACTAAGAGGCCAAAAAGACTTCAGAACTTTACAAAAGAAAGAGTAGGTCCACGGACGAGAAATTCCTCATTGCCACAACAAAGTCGTTCTGAAGGGCATCGTCTAAACCCAACTACCCCCATTAAAAAAGAAGAACTCTGATATGATTGGTGTATTTGAGTTACTATCCCATTGCTAAAGAACCAAAACTTACAAACATAAAATCAAGGCAAGAAATGAATCAAATGGTTGTTGTCAAGGTCACTTACAGCTTTGATAATGGCTGATCGCATAAGATGTATAATTGCTGGAGTCAAAGAAGCTCATACGGACTTGAAAAGAATAGCGAAGAGGTTAGTTGAGGACAAAGATTAACCATTGTGCTATATGAAGAAAAATTCATCAAACAGAAGGTCTTGACAGGCTCTGATAGTATCTTCACAGCCTACACTAAAAGCCTCAGGCAAATAAATTAAACTATTCAGACCACACGTCCTTATAATTATGTAGCCTCGAGCTAATAAAGAAAAATGTCTTTGAGCGTTTACACTTTATCGATTTCCTGTGTTAAAACCAATTTTTAAATAGTCTTCTACAAGCATCAGATAACACCAACTAAAAGGCNGTCTTGACAGGCTCTGATAGTATCTTCACAGCCTACACTAAAAGCCTCAGGCAAATAAATTAAACTATTCAGACCACACGTCCTTATAATTATGTAGCCTCGAGCTAATAAAGAAAAATGTCTTTGAGCGTTTACACTTTATCGATTTCCTGTGTTAAAACCAATTTTTAAATAGTCTTCTACAGGCATCAGATAACACCAACTAAAAGGCTTAAGTGCAAAAAATTCAGGCTATCAATTTTTTCATGGGATCTGCTCACTATTTCAAATTTCTTCTAAGTCTGTAAATTTTTACAAGAAATCCTGTTCTTGGCTAACCAAATGGAGAGGTTCATTGATATTCTAAAACCATTGGTGGCTGAAATCACCATAATACCGGCCAGTTTTCATGAATTGTGAGCTTGAGTGTTGGGCAGGACGTGAAAACATGTTAAATTCCTTTTATTGTATTATTGTCTATTTAAAAACTATTCTTTTTATTTCGTCAGCTTTGATCACATAGCAGATAGGGGGAAAGACGCTGGCCAGTGATACAGCTCTAAGATAAAGGAATTTGATCAATTGTTTCCTTGTTTTTTCCCCTGCATAGTATCATATTGATTATCTATTAAAGGAGAAAGTTATTGAAATGGTTTGTGGCAAATAAACTTGAGATTGCTACTTCTTTCGGTAAAGAGAGAAATGCTACTATTAAATTCCAAAGATTTCAAAATTAAATATTTGATCTCTTTTTACACCCTAGACTGGAAATATCCAGCCTTGCTTAATTTTAGGTTTATGCCTGCTACTGATACGCATAAACAGAGTAATGGGTCATAAATTACTACAGAATGATTGCATTATATTCTTTTTAATTGCTTTGTAGGTACAATTTAACAACGTACACATCGAGGACATTAATCCAACTGTGATGCTTAATGTGACGCAGATTAGATATGGATATCCGCATCGAAGGTTTCCTGAGATGGAGTACTTTACATTGCCTGGACATGTTGTCACAAATCAATGGGTCAATTATGGCTTCTTTGAAAGGGAAAATCGTTTATACAATAAAGACTCGTCTTTGGTTACTTTTCATACTAACACTTTTGGGCCATCGGCTTTCCGAGCAGTTACGGGATATAACATTTCCGTTACAGGTATATTTTTATTTCCTACTAATGCACTACTTGTTTATGAAACCTGTATGTTCTCTTCCACGAAAACAGATTTCGGCAATATAGTTATGGAAAAAGACTTCTTAATATACTTTTTTTCTCTAATTTTTTGTTCTTTGCATTATGATTATTACTACCCTATTTATGTCTACCATTAGGAAATCGATTTTCTGTCCTATAAAGTCTAAAAATAACTTGGAAATAACAATCTTTCTATACGTTTTCAAGGAAGTGGGGACTACCAGGTTTTGGGTTTTTTGTTTGGTTTTAAGTCACATTCCTCCAGTAACTGGGGCTCTGACGTTGCTCTTCAAAGGGGCTTGAATTTGGCAGTGAGGAATTTCTTGGCCAGATGCCCTTCCTGACGCCAACCAATGGCTTTTTCTTTTGCGAAGTTCCTAAGTCGCCCTCTTGGAGAATCGAGCCCGGAACTCTTGGTTACTGTACAGTTGCACTAACCATTAAGCCACAGTTCCTCAATGTGGGGACTACCAGTGATTAAATAAATGATATGTAATAGAAAATCCTATTTGAGGCTTTTACAATTTTCGTTTACTCTAAATTTCGTTTATTATATTCTTTCCTGTAGCTCAAACACCAGGATCATTTAGAATAGTTCCAAATCATGTTATGAAGAAAAAGATGTCAGCCAATTTCCCTATAGAAGATCCTTTGTATGTTGAACTCTTGGATGTCAATGGGCATAGAGTTACATCTGGTCCTGATTCGAAATTGGTTAGTTTTTTGAAAAGCATTTACTTAATATCAGTAATTTTTTTTCAAAAAAGGCAGAGTAGCATATTAATAAAAGCAGAGAAAATATTTTTCTGTGAATGGCAGGCCACCTTTATTTTTCCCCAGCTAACATCTGCAACTTCATTAATTAATCTATTTTTGCTTAAATAATCTGTGATTTATAGAATTTTGTTTAACAATTTCGTATAAATAATGACTGAGAGCCAATTAAACGAACAAAATATGAGGCGCACGATCGGCTGTGGCGACCCTTAAGAGGGAGCAGCAGAAAGATAAAGAAGAAGAAGAGCCAGTTAAACGCAAAATGTAATTTGAATGGATTGGCAAGTATATTGGTAGTAAGAATTTATTCCAATTTACCTTTTTAATATTTGTTTGATAGTGAAGGTAGAACTGGGTTGAGTTGAAATATTGAATATTTACTTCTGGAGTTACCATGTAGACAATATTATTCAACCTTTAGCAAATTGACAAGGATTATTTTTGTTTGAAATTTTTCTTGCATAATCGAAGGTTCGAGTTTTCTTAGTATTTAAGCTTTAAAATATTTTATCTTTAACCATGAGCATGACTAATTTCGAGGAATTTGAAAGTCTGTGGTTTTCGTTCGAATCGTGATTTATTATTTATTTTATTTCTTAACCTTTATACAGAATATAACTTTAATATGTACACTAGATACGGAAAAAATTATCATTAATTACAATCTTGAAATTAAAAATCTAAAAACGTGTTTTAAGAGACATCAAAACCCTGGCTAACCCCTCTATTAATCTGATTTCCTTCGGAAGACTATTGAATAACTTATTAAACTAACAACTTTGTTTAGCTATTTCAAGCTTTACACGTTTTACCTTCATTATTGTATTCTTGTTCCTTGTTTCCCTTCCGTGGTTTGCAATCTCGAAGAGTCAGTTGCAAGTATCGCTACCGGTATTTCGTAGTAAACAATTCTTATGAGAATACAGTTTTATGCAGGAATTTCGTGTAGGATGTCTTTCACGTTTTGGCTTATCGTTATTCTTCCTGTTCTGTGGTTGAGTTCTTTTAAGGTTTTGGTGTATGTTGATTTTAATGAACTGCAGGATGTTAAAAGTGGAACTATCATCATGTTAAAAATTGTAGTAGCTGAGTCAATCTTAAAGTACTTTCTAACTCCCTGGAGTAGACGTAGACGACCGTTTGTACGTTACCACATATTTGCGGAAAATAAAGACAATAATTCTCCTTCCGATGATACTTTCATTTTCCTTAAATACTTTGCCCCTCTTTTCCTTCCTGGGTATGTCAAAATGTTTGAAAGAAACCTGTTGTGATTAAGATAAAAAAGTTTTCACACCAAGCTTAGATTATTGTATTGGAAATCAATGATTTGAAATTACTTCTGATTAAAGATAATAAATTTGGCGGGATATATTGAGAACCATAAAATCCCTATGAACACCGTATATATCCTAATAAAAGTTTATTCTATGTTTATATAGACTTGGAAAAATCGAGAAGACTACTCATTTAAGGGACATATTCGATCATTTTAAGTTAGATCTGTAAAGAAAATGACCTGACCCAGGTGTAATTTATTGTTTTTATGGATTTTCTAACAGAACGTGTCAGTAACTGTGAGCCCAGTTGGAACGTGCCTGTCAAAAGACAGTACTTTTCAACTTGTCAGAGGCATTGGAAAATTTGCTGGTTCAATATGTGAAGTGAAGAGTGGCATTAAGCTTTCTTTTAGTGTCACTACCTCTGCAGGCCTTAAAACTACAAATCAAACGGAAAGCTTTGATGTGTCAGGTATGCTTTTACGAATAAATTGACTAGAAATTCTGTTTTCGTGATGTTCATCGATCCTGACTTAAATTACGTAGTTGACAATAATTCTTGGGCTTTCAAGTGCAAACTTACCTTGTTACTGGGGGGAAATGAACATACATTGTGGATATGAAAAGAGGAACCCTGTAAATATGTACTTTAAGGCGACAGTATAGCTGTAGACTGGCTTTGGAGGAATATTACAAAAGAAGAGGGAATGATTAGCTGGTTTTTCTTAATTGGGAGTGCAAATGTTATAAACGTGAAATGGGTTTTTATGATAAGATAAGGTGAAGTGTAAGTGTGATTTATACATTTTGGAAAGATTGTGTTAATAGTGTAGAAAATCGTTTGTTTGCTTTTAAAATCTTTCTTGTCGGTAAATTTTGAGATTTTTTTTAATTTTGGGGGTTATTTGTTTAGTTGCTGGTTTTATTGCTTTGTTTGATATGTTTTCTCACAAATCTTTAGTTCTCATTTGCTTCGATTGTTATTGGTGTGACCCCAGATAGCTACCTGCCATCTAAGGAATCAAAACCCTTTCATCTGTAGCTTTAATGGCCTAGGACAAATCGTAAGATTCGGGCTGTACCTAACAGTGCTGTTTTTTTGAGCGTGCTCTACATTCATCGTTATTTCCATTTGTTTAACATAGCTTTCAGAGGTTTTCGAGACGGCTCCCAAGGGCATCACAACCACAAGGATAATTTTAACCTTCTTCATTTTTCACAGTCGAGCAATCTCATTTCGTAGAGGTCTGTTCTTATGAACTTTCTCCTGTTCTTTTTCTACCACCATCACATTTCCAGGTATTGCGGCATCTATAAATTTTGTCTCTTTTTTATTCTTATCTACTAAAGCGATGTCTTGTTTTCTTGCAATCACTTTTCTATCACATTGTATTAAAAAAATCCCACATTTTCTTATGTGAGTCGTTGTCCATCACCCTCTGGAGTTCCTGTTCATACCATTTTGTGGCCGCTTCCAGATCACACTTTTTACATAACTTCCAGTGTATATAACTGCAAACGTTATTATTGCGCTTCAGATATTCTTTTCTTGCCAATACAGTACACTCACTAATTATATTGTAAACAGTTTCATTTCTCTCACCATACATCCTGCAAAAAGATGATTCTCTAGTCTTATCTATGAAATACTTGACGCTATTCGTTCTTGTAACTTGCTCTTGGGCGCTACATTTTTACTCCCTCGTTAGGCTCTTTCAAATCACACGACTTCAGCCATTTCTAAGAATTTTCGACATTCTTTCCCTCTAACAAATTGCCCATACGTTTTCTTGTCTTTCCAAGAATTCAGGCTCCGGTCTTTTTCTCTCTTTTTATAGTCTCGACATACCAATCAAGGTCGTTGTCTTCAGCTCTGACACACCCTTTGCAGCCTATTAAGCCTCTTTCTCCTTCACTCCTGGGAACATACAGTCGATCTTTGTCATTAGTCAGTATTTTTCTCGTTTTTCTGTCCATTTCGTCTTACTCATTTACTCGCTAACCCAGAATTTCTGCACCATATCTCAATAACGAAATCTCCCAGGTATTCACTGCCTTAATTTTGTTTCTCCCATGAAGCTTACTCTTGCAAAGTAACCTCAATCGTCTAAAATATTCCTGTTTGAAACTTTCAACGTCTCTTAATTTAAATTCCGTCAAATTCCAAAACTCCAAGATATTTATATCCACTTTTATTAAGTTCTTTGATTGTTTCTCCTGTTGGCAGTGACATTCCATTACTTTTAGCTCTGTCGACTGATCCTCTAAGCATGATCAACACGCCACATTTTTAAATTCCAAATTCCATTTTATGCATTACAAAATATTTGGACTGTAGGGACCTCTCATTCTTCCCGAACAATTTCAGGTCGTCCATGAAAAGGAGGTGATTCATTTTTTCACCGGACATAAGGGTGGATTTTGCTTTAACCTTTCGCAATGCCTGACTTGAATATATCATGCAAATGACAAAAAGTAGTGGGGACAAGTTGTTGCCCTGGAAAATACCTCTTTTAGTATTTACATTACCGAGAAGCTCACTAGCAGGAGTTAAATTGACATTCCAGTACTTCGTAGATTTCTTTAGAAACTGGAAAATGTTCTCCGCAGCCTTTACCATTTTCGATGTTTCCATATCCATAAGTGTGGACTCATATCGTAAGCCTTATTTTTGTCTATCCAGGCCATTCCTAAATAAGTATGTCTCTTTTTGGAATCAGGCTTTATCATTTTATCAATGTGCAATTGGTCTTTCGTTCCCTTGTTTTTTCTTCTACATCCTTTTTGCTCTGTGGGTAATATATCATACACCTCTAGGAAATCGTGCAAAGAATTTGAAAGTATCCTGTGCGGAGTCGCAACAGTAGTGGCAGAAACGTAATTGGCTGATAGTTGTTCACTGCTATGCCTTTCACATAGTATTTCTGACACAAGACAGTTGTTCCAGTGGTCGTCCACTTCGGGATTTCATTTCCGTTAATTATCAGATTATTCTTTTGCTTTACTAGTCTCTCGTGAAGTACTGCGAAGTTTTAAAGCCAAAAATCTTGGACTCCATTTGGGTCAGGGCTTTTCCAGTTTGGCATCTATTTGCATTCTTTAGCAATCATTTCAACTGTGATTTGTAAATCATTTTGTTTTACTTCATTTCTCCCCCCTTTCTTTAATTCTGTAAGCCATTCTTCATTTCCATTTTGAATAATTTCTGTCTCAAATCTCACTCCAGAATGTCCTACTTTCATCAGCGTCCGGTTTTTCATTACTAAATATTTTGCCATTAAGCTCTGAATACACCTTCTTTGGTCATTTTTAAACAATTTGTTTATTCCCTGTTCATCCATCTGTCTACTTAAAAATAACACTCCATAACAGCAATGTTTAACCCTTTATTCCATTCAATGCTAGCAGTCGTAGGATGTCGACCGGGCCCCTGCTGCTCTGCAAGAGGACATCTGGCGGGCTGGGGACCTTCACATGAAATTTCAGCCCCATTCATACCTTGTTTTCAACTATTTGTTTTGACATTGCACTCAAAAGAGGTTGTGCTTTAAGGTGCACAGCCACCGGTGTTTTTATCGTCAGGGCATCATTAGAAGGGCTTCCAACCAAAGCTGAAGAGTCCCTCCTACCCATGAGACAGACTAGCCCCCGCTGGACGACAACCCGGTATTTCTTGATTTCAGGGAGAGCTGACAGGCACCACACCTTGCTCAAATGTGACCTAGAGGTAGTTGTGGCAAAGAATAACCTCACTCTCCCAAGTAGCAAATCCACAATCATATGCACTTTAATGTCAAAACTTAGGACATTTATTTTTTTTTTTTTTAAATTTTTTAATTAGGTCTTTGACCTTAACCAATGCTTTGAAGCTACTTTAGCGTAGAAGGTTATTTTTATAATTTCTTGTTTATTTCCTCTTCCGATTCTATCTCGGAAAACCTGTACAAACTCAGTAGTTTGCCACTTAAAACGGAGGAAGAAATTGGGTGGAGTACTTCCAAGGACGTGGCCGGGCTTTGAACGGCGAACCTCTTGCATGGTAATCAAATGACATAACCACTCGTCCACTACTGCTATATATACTCTTTCTAGATTGTATTTTTATTCATAGACAAAACTTTAAATAGACATCCCAAGAGGAGCCGCTTTGAGGTGCCTATTTTAAAAGGAAAGGAAACAGATTATCATCTGTATAATTTGTCAGGGAAAGGGAAAAAGTACCTGCCTTAACGAGTTATATGCTTTACAGAGATGTCCACTGAGAAATGGTTGACTATTTATTGTTAAGGCACAGGTCATCAGGCAAAATTATGTGAGCAAGGTAGTCTTTATTTCCAAATGTGTTATTTTTTTAGTTGAAAATGACTTCTTTTCGTGTTATATAGAGTATATAAAAACAATTCCCCTAATCCTGTCATCATCATCAGCTCAAATAGAAGAAAAGTGTTTAAAGTACTAATATTAATTTCAAGTTCAACTTTGATATTTGAATGAAATAAAGAAAATAACTAAACTAGAACTAATTCTTTTGTTACTGACCAAGGTTTCAACAACTGTTGAATAGTAGCAGTATAAAAAGGACTTCATATACTTACCTACCTTTGTTGCAAGCAAGTAAATAAGTCTATTTGAAAAATTTTAAAGTCAACCAATGCGAGTACCTGTTAAAAATACACTAGTACACAAAAAATCCCAACAAAACAACAAACAAACAAACAAAATAAACACACCATGAAGATTTCTTCTCAGAGCATGTCATTTACATGCTCTATACGCATACAGCAGACAGCATAAACTTGAACATAACAATTAGCAATGAAGCCAAAGTAAAGCTATTACTAATTTTGTATAAAATAAAAGCATACGTTTGGTACATCTTAAGTCATATATTTACAAGGTTCTAAGCGTAATTCAGGCTCAATCATAAGTATCTAGAAATTGATATTTTTGATGTATTAAATTTTAATTCCTTTATTTTTTTTTCAGGTGACATCACCATACTTGCTACTAGTCTTTCTGCAGCAGAGAATACGTACAAAACAAATGCAATTAACAACGTTAATAGCGGAAAGCATGGCAATCTGCTTCAAGGTATACAACTTGGAATAACCTTACTATCGTTTTCGAGGAAATATTATGTAACAAAATTCTGGGGGTTAAACATGTAGGTCTTTTGCATATAGTGGCATCCCAAATGCTCTTTTCAGTTGTATAGCAGTGAGTACACCTATTCCCAATCCCCCATACCCCAAACGTTCAAGTATGATGATTTCTTTCAATTTCTTCCTTAATTTGTTCTAATTTATTTCTTCATGTCCCATCATTTATTTTCTTTGCTGCCCAGCCAACTTTATTTTCATTTACTTTCTTATTTTTTGTTTATTTTAACAAACGTGGCTGATCTATGCCATCAAAATTTCTAATTTCATGGTCTTGCATTCAACGGCTCAATGTCAGGCGTCATAGCATATATGTTACCTTGGGAGTACCAGTTGGCACCACAAAAGGATTTAGGACAGGTGGTGATCTTCACTTGTAACAGTTGTTTTATTCAGCCAACTTTTAATCTTTCCCTGATTAGAGTAACCCAGTTCTTTCCAGTTAGTGGTATTCTTCCAGCCTGACTTTGATTTGTGCTTATTAAGTATCTATAATGTGGCCAGTTATCGCTTTCATATCACGTCCTCAGCTGTAACCTTCTGCTTGGTTTAACTCTAGCTATTCTCCGATACAGTAGTATTTTATCCTTTTTTCCCCACAGTGAACATGCAAAAGTTTTGCAAATTGTCAGTAAAACAAGAATTTAGATCTGAACCTTAAATGCCTATTCGAAACACACCTGAAAAAAAACAAGAGAAGTAGGAATAAAAGCAAAGAATTTATTTACAACATGGAACGTTGTACTAAATTAAAAAATAAACTAAGTGAATTTCTTGTGTCCGTTCGGATTCGAACTCATTCTGAAACAAAGGATCGGATTTTTATTTAAGCACCAGAGTCAATATCACCATTTAAATTCCAAGAAGAGCTTGGGTGAGATATTCAGAACGGTCGAAAATGTAATACCAAAGAAACAACCTTGATGAAAACAATATTTAATGCAGAAGAATGGTTGTGAAAATTTTATGTAGGCACATTGGAAAAAGCAACATACTTGTGTTAAGAAATACGGATTTAGATGAAAAAATGAATTACAATTGTATACAAGTCAAAAAGAGATATACGATTAACAAAATTAAAGATGATAATATCGATTTCGATATCGATATCAATTAAATGTCCACAGAATACAGGTTAAAACCCTCATTTTTACACAGGATTATAAAAGATTTTGTACTACAGCAAAAAGGTGAAATTAGGATTTGGTAATACAAAATACTTAGTAAGTTATTTACATTTCCCAGGAATTTTCCAGGATCTCAATTTGAAAACAGCTGTAATAAAATGTGTTCTACATTGTTATGTTCTGTATTATTCTGTGATTGTTAGAAAAGGATAATAACAAGGCTGATAGCAATGAAAGTAGCGATGAAAGTATAAAATAAAAGCAGCTTTAGCTAGTATAATAAGAATCAAGACATTACTCGTAATAATGATTGTCAACAACAATTACGACGATCTTATTAAACATGACGATGAAATTACAACAGCGAGAGAGACATTTCATGAAGCACAATCTCACTTCCCTGGGCATCTTAGTTCTTTCCAAGCGTTTCATGGAATCCCTAGTTTTATATTTGTATTGGACCATATGCATATATGTACACATATACCAACTTGTATTTGCACAATAACATAGATAAATTATGATGTGTGACATTGAGCCGCGGAATATACGATCAATAAATTTTGATGGAATATGTCAGCTATGTGGCCAGACATGACACCGAACAACTGATTTAAAAAAGGACCAATGTTTCCAGACTGGACAAGTGCTAATCTCTTTATTGCATTTAAAAGGTAATTCAAGCATAAGTTTTCCCTTTGTTAATGCTAGAAATTATGATACTCGTTTTATTTTAGGACGGACTTTAAAACTTGGTACAATTACAGTATCTAAAAGCTCAGAAGTTCTGGAAGGGATTGAAAGCGCAAAAGTTAGTGTCAATATATTTCATTATACTACAATTTTCATTATTACGTGGAGTGAATTTTCTGTTTTGTGGCAGAATAATGAAAGTATTGTCAATCCAATGTACATACATATAAACGGGCCCATTAATAGATCAAGCTATATATATTCTAGTCAATGGCAAACATCATTTTCCTTTAGTAAAATGCAATTTTCTTTCTTTTCATCTTTCAGCTATGATATTCTTATATAAATATTGGATTTAATACTTAGCTTACTTATTCCTTCTGCATTTCTTTCTGCGCTATTATTTTCAACAAAACAGTTCTTTTTACCTTGATGCTTTTTTCTCTGCCACATGTTGTCTGATATGCTCAAATGCCTTTCTTATCCAGAGCAGTAGCTAAATAGAATAACACTCCTTCCATTTAAGGTAAGGAAAGGTGTATTGAAGGAGTTCTGAATTTGAAAAGTTTAAGCAAAGCGGATTTTTAGTGCATTTTCTTCTTTATTTTCACTACAGTAAAGACTTTTCTAAGTAACTTCATAATCCCGGTACTTGCCATGAAGAATTGCAGTGAACACCTAACACGAACTTTCCGACAACACGACATTCAATGCTCCTTCTTACAGGACCCAATTGACAACAGAAGTTTGTATAAATATGTATATATTTTTAAAATTTTTGAATTGGTTATCCCGTATAAATTTCGTAAATAATAATAATAATAATAATAATAATAATAATAATAATAATAAAAAATTATTCACTACATCCGCCTTAAGGAAGATACTCTCAAATCCAAAGGACAAAGTTCCACTTGAAGAGAGGGACAACGTAGTTTTCAGACTACAATGTAAGGACTGTCCAGCCTCCTGCATTGGTGAATCAAAGCGTTCCTTGGGTCAAAGAGAAAAAGAACATAAGAGAGCTGTTCAGAAAGGTGATACCAAGAATCGTGAAATAGTCAAATACTGCTGGACACAAGATTACACCTTTGACTGGGAAAATAAAAGACAAGGAAATCAACACAAGAACAAGAAAAATTAAAGAAACAATCCATTCCCTGCAGTGCAACAATCATGCTAACAGTATGTCCTTCACCCTTTTAGAAATATGGCTTCCAGCACTAAAGAAAGAAACACAACAAACACAATAAGCACAACATAGGTATAGCGCCACTTCCCAAAACAACTCGAGTCCTGTCTACACGTAGGTCCGCACTACCAAGGTATAAAACAGTCATATCTAGTCATTTCAGTAGCCTGACGATCTGAGTAGTATCTCTCGCAATGTAGCTGGGAAAAAGCTTACGAGTCATGACATGATAAAGCTCTTACATCTATACCAAATATAAGAACTACTTTCAGCAATAGAGGCAAAAGAGTTTTGATAGTTTAATGAAAATAATTTATGATGACAAGAATTATTTAGTATGATTTTGTGCACCTTCTATAGATTAGGTTTAAGAAAGTTAAGTAGCCGATAAAGCAAATAAATAAAAATAACATCTAGTGATATTATGTCATGTTAAGAACACTGATATTTAAGTCAGTAATACAAGGCCAAATAATAGGAGCTAGACCATCAAAGAAGTAATGGGGAATATAAAGAATTTTTGTTCGCTTTGCTAAAAAACAGAAGAAAATGCACCACTTTCTGACAAATACCCAGCTTTGGTTGAAGTTAAATAATTTCCAAGGATTGCAAAAGTAAACAGAGAGGTGTGGAATACTTTTGCGAACTAGGTAGATAAAGTAAGCAACAGCGTAAAATTGTTATTTTTAATCCTGGTACCAATACCTTTTTTGTGTGACTTTTATTTGAGGTAAGCAACACGAGGGGACCGGAAAATAGTCGATAGAGATAGAGAGAGAAAATAGTCAAAATTACAGTTTATAAGTCACTTTTGTCGGACAGAAGATGGAGTGGTTTCTTCTGTTAACCTGTGAAGAACATTTGCCTAAACCTATAGAGTTTACTTGTTGCCCCAATGCTATCTTTTGGCACACAGACATGTTCCGGATCTGCCTTTGCAAATAGTAGACCATGGCTGATGGAAGTGTACAATCTCTCTAGAACAAGACCACAGAAGGTTGACCAGGATCATGTTGATGACGTTTATGCTACGTTTGCTGATAATGATACAAAATATGGATTTGGTTGTTCTGGTCCAAAATCAGTCAATTGGTAAACAATTACTATGTTGTAAAGAAACAAAAAGTCTTGCACAAGTGTATATTGGGTGACTAAAACAGTAATAAAAATGACAAGTTTAATACAATAATTATATTAAATATGAGAGTTTGATACATTTTAGTACACAGATAAAAAACCCGCTTTACATCTAAATGAAGCACAATTGAAATCTGTACTAACAACTTGTACCAAAGATGATAAAGGAACTCCATGCCTTCCATTTTTGCTTTCTCTCTTTTGTGATGTTGACAGATGGTCCAATGTAGATCATTCTCTTCCGCATTGAATTTCTTGACTATATTTTTTTCTTTTTTTTTTCTCATTGTCTTACCTTTTCCTCATTTAAAGAAGCCCCACGTCGAGGTGTTGCATTTTGGTTTCTGTGGGTTAAAATTAATTTTAAAAGTACTTACGGAACATATCTAGAAAAAATAAAGTGAAAATATATTGTACATGCTCATCAAATACTTTTAAGTATACATTATTTTTTCAGAATTCTCCTTTGATGAAAGTAACTATTTATATAAATTAAGTTCAGTCCCTCTACATTCAAACAAAAGTCCTAAAAATCAATATAGGTCCAAATAAAAACAAAAACATATTGTCACCTATTCGGTGCTTAGAAGCAGTAATCACTAAATCGGGTAAAAGCTGATATGTATATATATGCTACTCTATGTAGGCAATACCTATAATTATTTAATCTCAAAGGTTATCTGAAGAGTACCAGCCATCTAAAATAAGGGGAATTTATGAAAACAATTAATTGAACTTAAAATTTCTTTTCAGGCAAATGATGACAACAGCAAAGCAATTCGTATTATACTTGGACCAGGAGGTGACAAAGAAGTTAAGTTCACAAATGCCATTGGAGAAGCTTTCAATATTCCTATTCTCGACCATGGAAGTTCCCTAGCAATTTACGGAGATAAAGTAACTTTTTTTAACTTTCATTTGGATCTCAACATTTGTTGAATTTGATTTTTAAATAATTTTTTAAACGAATAACATGTATTTATCCCTTGTTTTACTTTCCATCTCATACATCATCATTATTTTAGGAGTAACGATTCTCTTTACTTTCTCTCCTTTTTACTCTCTGAAATATAAAGTCATAAAATATGAGTTGGAATGCCTTGGGTAGTAAGGCAAATTAATATAAATTATGCAACGCTTTGTCTTGAAGTCAAATATCAGCAGCAGCATAGGCTTATTTACGCTTTAATTTTATCCGAAGTGTACACACTTCGGATACCCTTTGAAAGATGTTATTTTTACGTAACTCATATGTGTATTGTCTGTGGTATTAAAAACGATTTTGGCAATGGTAATGTGTGATGTTGTCGCAGTCGTAGTCGTAAATAAACAACATTTATCAGTATTTTGAACATAATTTCAGAAAATTATATATTTATATGCACTGAGACATATTGAGATACTTTGAACGTCAGGATTGAAGTTTTACTGTGGTTTTTTCTTCTCAGGTTCTCTACCCTATGCTCTCACGAATTTCATACAGCAATGAACTAAAGTATGCCCAAATTGCGTCATTTATGAAGTCAAGAGGATGGACAAGAGTGGTATGTTTGTCTTTAATTAATCCCTTATCAAATAAGGCCAACACTTAACACTAGAACTACCATGGGGTCAATTTTGACCCATTTTCATTTTTAAACAAGTGAAACTTTTTTGCTACAGAATTCTGGACATTAACATTCTATGACTTTTAATTATTTGTCTTGAAGTTTCTGTTGATGTAATATTTATTTTAGTTGTGCATATAGTTTTTGCTAAACAAGAGGCAATACCTATAACTACCAAGGGGTCAATATTGACCCATACGATTTTGCTTACAAAAGACGTTCCTCTCGTCAAGTTTCTGAAGCTTTGTATCCTAGTAACAAATGGCAAACAATCAAATCCACCTGTTGTTACGTCAGGGAGCGAAACAATCTTTGTATCAAACAATAGTCTTGTTGAGCAGAGACTTGCAGCCTTTGTTCTTCCTCCTGGCTTGTGTGCCGAAGGTAGTCGTCTAGATGACAAGACAAACCAAATGTTTGCAGAGAGAAAAGTTATTGTAACATCCTGGAGAGGTGAGAAAACTTCAGATTCATTATCTCTGTTGCACTTGATACCCATAAGCAAGTCATTTTGAGCGAAATTTTCGTTGAAGCTGTTAGAGGAATTGGTGCTTGACCTGGACTGGATAACTTTCTGTAACCTTATATCATCCCTATCAGGTAAGACAGTGTATTGCAATAGCATATAATGTTAGTATAATGTTACACGGGTTGACGGGGATTGATTTACAGACGACATCTCTCAGGCTTCTTCCATTTGCCCGGGCAGAAGAAGCTTTTCGATCTAAATTGGTACTTTGTGGTTATGCTTGGTCTTCACACCATTGACGCATTCAACGGCAAACTGAATAATATCCCTCAGCCTTTCCCCACATTGTTGGTGGAGAGAGAGTGAGGTGCTGTATAGCCAAAAACAGCCTTGTCCTGGCAGAACTTCTATTTGGTCCATGCTTTGAATAAAACCCAAGGGAAAGAGTCTATAGTCTTCACCAGACCGACCAACGAACAGCTCTCCCTGCTTGCTGAATGTGCACATGTTAAAATCTTTTAGAACTAAACATATATTTATAAAATTCCTATATACATGTATTTTTTGCAACACGTACTTTATTTTGTAGGAAAATGGCACAGTCAGAAGAAAGTAGGGAAATTAAGGTAGAAGAAGCATTACGTACACTTCAAGCGGGTGCAGAAGATGACTCCTTGGATGAAGACGACGACATCGTAGAACAATTGACTCTGCAAACAGTGCATCAAAGTGATTCTGATTCCAGTGGAGATTTAGTGGAAGGTGTTCCATTGAACGCAGCATCTGAAAGTTCCAGTGGCATCCTGCCATCCCGTGCGGGTATCCAATGGACAAGCATCAGAGGAGCACAAAGGCAAGGAAGAGCTGCTTCAGAAAACATCTTTAGGCAGAAATGTGGACCAACATCATATGCAGTTACAGGCATTGAAGCTGGAAGGCCTATAACAGCTTTTAGATTGTTCCTAGATGAGCCGATGCTGCGTACCGTTCGCAGGTTCACTGAAATCCACGGTCAGTTGTCAGATGCCAATTTTGAAGTTTGTTTGGGCGACTTGGAATGTTTTATCGGCCTACAGCTGGCGAGAGGAGTATTAGCCGCTAAAAACACTCCAGTATCACAGTTGTGGAGTTCAGAGTGGGGACCACCGCTCTTTCGAAATTCCATGTCACGACAGCGCTTCACAGACCTCATGAGACACCTGAGGTTTGACAATGCTGCAAGTCGTAAAGCGAGACAAGAGGCAAACAGATTTTGCTTGATCTCGGAGATTTGGGATGCTTTCATTGAAAACTGCCGGAAGAGCTACATCCCAAGTTTTGATTTGACTATCGATGAGCAGCTATTTCCATGCAAGTCACGTTGCCCATTTACGCAGTACATGGCTTCAAAGCCAGACAAGTTTGGTATAAAGTTCTGGCTACTGGTAGATGTCAAATCGAAGTATTTGTGTAATGGAAAGCCATATTTAGGTAAAGATCCCCTCCGGAACTCTGGAAACAGCCTTCCAACTGATGTGTGCCTGTGGCTGATGACGCCATACTTGAACAAAAGTTATAACGTCACAACAGATAATTTTTTTACAAGCTTAGACCTTGCTGAGAAACTGAAAGCAAAACAGACCACCTTGGTTGGCACTATAAGGAAACAGAGAAGAGAAGTTCCAAATGTCGATCTTCTAATGAAGTCTAAAGAGATCTTTCAATCAGAGATATTGAAATCTCCGACCGACATTACACTGACAGTGTACAAGGTGAAAAGGTCGAAAATCGTCTGCCTACTCAGCACGATGCACAAATCTGTGACTGTAGACACGGAGCACCGAAAACAACTGCCAGAATCTGTAGCATATTACAACAATAGTAAAGTTGGTGTAGATATTCTTGACCAAATGGCAAGGTACCACACCTGTAAAAGTGGCACAAGAAGATGGCCTGTGGCTGTCTTCTTCAACATCTTGGACTTGGCGTGCATCAACGCCTACATCATCTACCGAGAGGTGACCCACTCCAATGTGTCCCGTAGGGAGTTTCAACTGAAGCTAGTACAAGAACTCTGCACAGCAACTGTAGCTCATAGACAACAACCAGAAACAGCCCAAAGTCATGTGCAAACACCCCTGCCAGTCGCAAACCCAGCTGGGAAACGGCGCCACTGTCAGATCGAAGGGTGCAAAAACAAGTCACCGTTCCAGTGCAACACGTGCAAGAAGGTGTGCTGTGGTGCACACGTGTTTTCGAAAGTGACAATTGTCAAATGTTGTAGCTGTTCTGACTAATATGTCTATTAATTTCATGTTTATGTGACTGAATTGAGCTAGCCACACATTGTCCTTAGAGCTGCATACGTAAATTGTGTGACATGTATATGCCATATTCATATACAATTATAACATGTAATCTCTTTTTGAGCAATGACTATTTTGTGCAATATGTTTACATGTAACCTCAGTCAAATAGGCCTACAAGCATTATTAGTAAAAAAAATCTGTTGTTCTGAAACAAACATAAAAGTAGTAGGTAGACCGGCGGGCGTCTGGTGCTCTTCACAACAGAAAATAATGTGTTGTACAGCATGGGTCAAAATTGACCCCTCGGTATTTCTAGGTAGTGATTTTCTGTGGTAGTTCTAGTGTTAAACGTTCCTTCCTAATAAAAGTGTACTTATAACCATAAAGAGATGGAGATGGATTGAACATACTCTGAAAAAGCCTCAAAATGATAGTTGCAGAGTAGCCTTAACATGGACACCAGAGGGAGAAAAAAAAAGAGAGGACGCCTGCAAACAACATGGCGAAGGAGTGCGGAAAGAGAAAGAAATGACCTGGGATGGCAAACGTGGAGCGAAGTAGGGAACATAGCAAAAAGGAGAGAGAGATGGCGGAGGATGCTGTCAAGCCTTATGAGCCGCCCATGGTTCGAAGAGGATAAAAAAATAATAAATAAAATGTGTTTTTCGAGGACGAAAATGTTATTTAATAGTGAATTCGTATTTATTAATGCAAACCTGACATATTTTTATTTGTCTTAAAATCGTGTCCATATTTTTTAAATATTTGCCTATATAGTCATGCTTTTAAACCTGCCAACCGGAGCATGAAACTAAAAAATTACATATATTTGGATATCTCAAGAAACATTACTTATTCCAACTCCTTTGAACGTTTTTTGAGAAACATTTAAAATACTAATGTCTTTAGTACGAAGACTTGATCAAGTCGCACAGAATGTTACAGAATTTTACTTACATATACTCTAATTTTTGTATTAAATAACCATCCTATATGCTTTGATGTCAACGGGTATTATGACAACAGTATAAAATAATAAAGCAAGTGATACCAATACTGTGTGTGAAATGCCCAGCACATTATTCAAAATTGGGTCAGTGAATAACATTTGGACAAAGTTTAGAAACATCTGATAGTAGAAGTCAAACTGTCTAGCAATACAAATTAAAAAACAGAAAACAAATGTATGACTTTACCTAGACCTTATAACTCTTAATCAACTGAAAAACACGAAAACCTGATAATCTGCACATCGTAGTACATTGGAACATTAAATATCCATGGAAAATGACAATAGCTATCACAAATAAATATAAAAAGTTGACTTTAATTCTCATTAACTGTAATTCCATGTTGCTTTGTTACACATGGAGGTCAATTTATTCAACTTTAAAGAAATTTAGTTTATTAGCAAATGGATGTAAAGCCAAGGAAATATAGGGCAAGATAAAGCAGCAACTTCTAAACTGTGCCATATTGCTATAGCTAATTCTAGTATTGTTAATACTATTCCTTCTGCTGCTACTACTACTACTATTACTACTAAGACTAAAACTAGTACAACTACCACCAGCGCCACCACCTCTACTACTACTACTACTACTACTACCACTACCACTACTACTACTTCTACTACTACTATTACTACTACTACTCATACCACAACAAATGCCACTATCACTACTGCTACTATTACTACCATTACTACTACTGCTACTCTTGCCACTACTACTACTACCACTGCCACTATTACTATTACTACTTGTTCTACTACTAATAATTATAATTTTTCTATCAACCATTATCAAAATAATACCGAATGACATTAATAACAGTAGCCAATCTATTTGAGCTGAAGAAGATTATTCCTCAGTAGTAGCTGAGAAGTACAGGTGTTTCCTTTGTACGTTAGAGTTTTCATATAAATCATCTTTTAAAGCATCCTTTACATTTTTATTTCTGTAATAAATAAAGAGTAATTGCTATCTAGTAATAGTAAACTACTAACTTAATTGTTGTAACTGTAATCCTGAAACAAAACTATAATCTCCATATTTAATCAATTCATTTTACATGAGCCTAGTGCTTTGCCTAAACTGCTCTTCTGAAATGAAATAAACAACTGCTCTTTCATTTTTCTAAAGTGCAATCTCCAAAAGCTCACTTCTGACAAATTTTATTTATGTAGTTAAAATGTTTTCCTAATTATATATAAAGTTGTAAAAGCCTATGCCTTTGGCAGGACATCACGTCTATACCTTATTAGGCAAAACACCCAAAGTAAATGCAAAAATAAGGAAGAGACACTTATAACCGAAGTATGTCTTGAAAAGTTAAAATTTTTATTTGGGATTTTTGTTGACTCAAAGTTTCTGCTGGGAGTCCAGCAATAGTATTGCCTTCGAATAATACTTGCTTCTGTCAAAATTATATTAATAGTTTTGAGCACAATGCTGAATTTCAGAAATTAAAGGGGCGGTAAAAATGTTGATGTGCATTTTTGAAAATCAGAGCAGTTGCTCTCTATCACAAATACAAATATTTATCTCCAGTTTTGAGGACTTGTCCAAAAGGTAAATTTTGTTCCTGTTTTCGTATGTCAAAATGTTTGGAGTTAGTATCTCAACAGGTATCTGTTAGAGAGCGTTTAGCGATGGATTTTTAATAATAAAATCTTATGGTTAAACGGTGACTCTTATCAATTGTTCTCCCATGATAACTTGATTCCTCTCTCGTCTCTGCTTCCATTATGGGTTTATTCGCTGGTGCAGCTTTTACAAGCATAATAAAAAAAACACAGTTGCTTACGGTAATAAACACTTTCAACAAACTGCACCCAATCAATTTCAATGTAGAAGATTTTTAGCTTCAGTAACTACGGTATGTATTATTTTCACATATAGGGACAACAGTGTGTTATTTAGTACCTTAGAATAATAGTCCCAATATCTCAGTTGATATATCACATAGGCCACACTGAAGTAAAGGAGGGTGGAAATTAAAAGCAAGGTAAAAAAACATAAGGTACAAAAACTCTGATGTAGACATTTTAGACTTGTACACTGTAGTGTAGGTGTAGACTTTGTAGATGTAGATTGGTAGACTGTAGACCTGTAGACCTTTCTTTGTCACGTGATTAATTTATACTCAAAATATAAGAGGTAGCACAATTTTAACAAGAGTTATAATTTTGTTATAATTTTGGTGGTCTTACTTGAATATCTTTAAACCTCTCTAAACCTTTGATAAGTTTTTTTATATAATTTGTTTTACTCTCTTTCATCATCGTAGGTAGCCTTTTCCCTGTTGGATTCACCTTTACCAGTTGTGATGCAGAAGTATGCTGCCATATTTGGAATTACAATAATAGAGGTAACAAAAGAACCAAACTATTGTTTTTGTAACACAAGGAGCATACAAAACAATATACCAGTAATTATCAATTACTAGTGTATTAGAAAAATACCATGGCTCTTTGTTCAACAAACCTCTCCTCACATTCACCAAAGAGAAAAAGAGAAAGCAATGCTACTTTTTACTATTTTTTCATGGTTAATTAAAGTTATGCTAATGTACAAACATATAAATCTATAAAATTTATATTTGAGGTAAATCGATTTATATGTGTATACATATGTGCGAATAACAATATCGGCAAATTATAATAATTATTATTATAATATATATATATATATATATATATATAACCCTTCCTTTTCTTCATCTTCTCATAGAAAGCATATTTTCTTAACTGTTTTAATCAAAACCTTAAAAGATTAACTTTAAGATAAGTTAAAATTATATTTCAATATTTGATAATAATTTTAACTTAACTTACATTGGCTCTATTTTAATAACTATCGAGCACTCTGCAATTTTATTTTTTCATCTGTTGATGGGATGTAAAGATAAAACTTTATAGTGTTTTTTAGTACTGCTTGGCCTGAACACAAAATAATTTTTTGATGTTACTTAAACACCTTTGTCACATAGCTTGCTTTGTAAGCAAACAAATGCTGATGTAAGATAACTTCAGCAAGTGTAGTCAAGACTTAATTTAAACTTAAATTCCGAAAAATACTAACCATAAATTGAATTATAATTGTTTAATGTGAATAAATGGAGTCAATGGCTGCTTGCAATATAATTGTTTATTTACACTTTATTTTATTTTCCTATTACTTTATTGTTTTTTATAATGTTTTGTATTTTTTTCTTAGTATCCGATTGAAAAAATCAGTGTAAATTCAACATTTGCAAAGGCTGATCAAATCTTCCAGAATGTCCGTAAATACAAAACCAAATTATTAATGACCTTTCTAAATGGAAATGTTTTAAACTACATAATTGCTGGAGCTGTCAGGTATTGCATTCATTTACAAATTTCATTGGTTTTAGAAGGTGTCGCTAGACACAAGTTTTATGTTGTCCGTCACCGTAGACAACGAAGGTAAAACTTGGTGGCAATTAAAGATGTATGGAAATGATGTTACAAGAAGTGGGGGTGGCGGCTCTATATCTATTTTTTCAAAATCCGCAGACCCTTTTGTCTTACCGGTAGTCATTAACACAGGGTGCTGTCATGTACTTGGTTACGAACAGTTGAAATGCGACCTATCCTGCTGCCAGTAGGAAAGAGTAAGAGCGTGAAATGTAATTTTAGAAATCAATATTGTCCTTCATGTTAAAATCACTTTCAAGCATAGTGAGAGAAAACATAATAAATCATCATTATTTGTAGGTAACGTACAACATAGATGTTATTCAGTTTAATTTTTTTAAATATTGCTTTTAGTATTTGTATTTGGCAGTGGACTTTCAGTATATGAATGAAGAATTTATAATACATATGAATATATGTCTCTGTATATACTCAGCGAATGCATTTTGTAAGCATAGTTAGAAAGTGGAACACTACTAGATTTGCAAGCTTTGAAGGCCAAAATGTCATAAAAATATTATTGGCCTGACTTTGACTTTGACCTATGTCCATATGTCCACTGAGAAGATCAAAAGTTCAAAACAGTGAGTTTAAAAGGATTCTTCGTTTTCATAGGACAAGGAGAAGTTCTATTCTCCCAGAGCCCTGAATTGAGCTCCCTCTGTTTCATATATATAAAGGCTAATTAGTTAACAGAAATATATTCATGTTAAGAAGGAAGAGACTTGAGCCAAGAATAGAACTTTGAGGAACACCAATGATAATGCTTACTCATTAGATGTAATTCCATCCAGTGTAATATGTATTATGAGATCTGACAGCATGAACTAATGATACTAATGACCTTTTCTATAAACCTGTAGGAATATTTCGTTATTGCAGTGAAAAGGTCGCTAGTGGAAAGAAATCCTCCATATTCACCCTGAACATAAAAAAATAGTTTGAGGAAAATTTTCACGAGTGTCCTAAGACCTTAATAATGACAGAAAGAAGGTTTACAGATCGGTTTTTACCAGTATCAGATTAATTATGTGGCTTCTTGAAGAGAGGGGCAGAGATAGAAACCTTTAAGGAAAAGAAAAAAAAGACTCCGATAGGCACTGACTGAAAAAAAACAATTATCATTAAGACTTGCAGGAGAACAAGGCTTGATGACCATAACTGCAGCAAGGTACAAATATTTTAATACCGGTCAAACGCCACACTGTTATTTACTTCCAGCGTCAGAAGTCGATTTACTAAAGACATAATCCCAACTAATACAACCAATGAATTGATGAAATCCATTTCAGTTACCTTAACGAAATTTAATAGTCATATGATGATGTGATTTGTCGAGAAGAGATTGTCAATAAGAATTTAAGAACTTGTCTTAACCCTTTATTGTGGCAACAAGATCAGAAGATCCAAAAGGAGGTCAAGATGAAATTATACAATGTTCAGAAACAGGTCAAAAAGGTACCTAAAAGGCAAGGTTTTGTTGATTTGAAATCAGGAAATCTTGTGGGAACAAGCAGTATGAGCTCAATGCAAGGCAAGCTGAAGGTAACTCCTTCAGGTCTGTCAGTCCTATCACAAGGGACCAAACAAATCATTTGATGAGCAATGAACTCACCAAAGACAAAGATGTTGGCAGTGTGATGCTTGTCTGTAGCCTAATCAATGGAGTCTGATATTGTTCAATAACCAAGCAATAAACCGAAGGGAGATCAATGCAAGAAAAATAGGTAACAAGTAGTCTAAAGAAGAGACAATCTAAAGTACATGAAAGGCTTAACCTTAGACTTACGTTTATTTACTCTAACAGCTGGAAGATCCTGTCGGGTATAGACAGCAAGATCAGAAAAATGCTTCGTTAACTCTAGCGGAAACAAAGATAAAGAGCAGTCAAATTGAAGATCCCTATTACCAAGACTGTTATTGAGGCTTGTCTCACATAGCGCAAGAATAAGAGAAGAGTCAGAATGAAGGAAAGCTTTCACAAAACGAAATTGGAGAGAAGACCACCAACATAACTGGAAGTTAAAGGAAAAGTATTTATTGGAAAATAACAGTTTTTAGGGTCTGTGCAGAGCCACTATTACCTACAATGTCAGATATGGAGTCAGTTTTGTGTCTGAGATTCTTTGCACAACCTGCCTATTGAAAGTATGTTGGGTACTTGGGGTCATTCATTTTTTGAAATTGTCAAAAAAATTGAAATTAGAGAAAATGCCCGAAATTATCACGTACACACAGAGCATTAGTATTTCGAGTAACTGACTCCAATGGTGATAGGTGCGGTATTAAATTAAGCGACAGTGACTACTACACGTTGCCTTAATAAAAGAGACGTGGTGGCAAGGTGACACTAACACAAATGTTTTTATTCTAACGCCATTATCTAGGAGTTTTGCTGACCAAGAATGAAGCGAACTTCCTTCCCATGAGACAGACTTTGCCCGGCCAGATGCCAACCTGTTATTTCAAAGTGTCGAGGCTGTTGCTTGTAATTTTTAAGACACCAGAAAATGAGATCTCTTTTATGTACTTAATATGAATGAAGTGATAGAGTAAATAGACATTTTTGTAGTCTTTTGGCTAAAGCGCTCTGACACTTAGAGCAGCTTGCTAAATTTTGTTTCTTTTCGTCATACATTTTTAATGAAGAAAGTCTGCTAGTTTCTAGTCCCATCTTAATCTTGTTTAGTTTTAATACATTCATTCATCCCTTGACTTTTGGCTCTTTTCCTGCCTTGAAACTGGTATACACACAGACACACAAATATATGTATATGTGGTACACAAGTGCACTCGAACAACTACAACTTCTTTGAGACTTCGAGTTTCTTGCATTGCATTCATCAGGCAGCTGATATTGTCAGCTGCCTGATGAATTGTACACTTTTTGTGACCCTCTTTATGATCTTAAAGTACATGGAGCATTTTACATGGTTTTTATACAGACAAGATTTATATATATCATAACTGCAATAACTGGAAGGCTAAAGGTACTTGGCTAGATAACAAATAGAGGGCCCAATAAGATGTAGACACTAAGTATGATTTTGCCTGTGGTAACCACAATAGTTATCAGCTGTTTTTCTGGGAAATCTATTTCGAAATGAATAATTTAGACAAAAGAAGGCTTTTTCAAAACAATAGGGTTTTCCTATTGGCTGTTAACATTTCCTTTTTCATTCAAAATCCATTAAAATATATTAAAATTAGTCATTACTACAAATGTTTAGTCATATTTATCATGAATAAGTTGATCCTTTTTTTTAACTTTTTGGTGTAGTTCCTATTTATTCGATGACTGAAAGAAAATGATTATTTTGTACTATCCCTGAATAGAAATAACATGTCCTCCTCTGATGGATATCAATGGATAGGAGAAGATACTCTGGATGCTGAATTTCCCTATAACAATGAGGGATTCTGTGCACAATTGGTAAGTTATCATTTAGTTTGAAGAAAACGACAAGTAGTCTGTTTCTCTAACCCCCTTTTTTAACTAATTTTTTTAAGTTAAAGACCTTTGTTGATAAGGGAAGTTTCAATCAAAACCACACTACCGGGCGTTAATTTGATAAGACCTGAAAATAGTACGCAGTAAACTTTGTGTCTTATCATACATACAGCGTCTGTTTTCTACCAGAAAGAGTTAATAGCAGGTTGTAAGCTTTGCTTTGCTCCTCTGAATCCATAATTTTTCAGACAGCGCATTATGGATCTTGATTGAAAAACAAGAAAATAAATTAAAATTGTCGCATAAAATTCTATATTCTGTGGAAAGCTAGTACGAGTTTGTAACAACGTTTAAGATGTAATCCACACTGACGTGATCGTAATGAACAAAATGCTACCTGGAAAAAATGCAATAAAAGCAAATAAAATATATACATATTAAATTATCATCAGGTATCATAGTTAGTATTATTATACATTTTACAGAAAGATACGCTTTGAACTTGAAAAAATGATAATTGAAATAGTTTTCGTTGACTGTTACTTTTAAAGTCCTACCAAATATTGCTACGACAACAGTAGACAATAACAACTTGAAAAGTCTTAAATATCTTTGAAAGGTGCCGATTGGGATCCCATTGTTCCAACCAAGACCTCAGGAATGTGAAGAGCACCACTCAGGAATAGATTCGGTAGGGCAGTGATACGATATAATGAGGATACTAGGATTGTGACTTGTCCACGTATATTGCACGTGAAGCTTTGCTATGTTGTGCAGGTGGAGTCACTGGTAGAGATTGGAGAGGGATAAATGTGCCAGAATTAAACAGTTCATTCAGTTTTCTTATCCGTGAGTACAAAAAATGACTTTTTAAATCTATGAATTTCAAGGCCCATAAAGAGGAAGAAGCAGCCTACAGTGTGAGTTATATCGTACTATAACCAGAGCATTTCCCGTATTTGTATATTCAGTTCAAAGAACCGAAAGTAAATATTATATAGAAAGCACAAGCAACTTAAACTGGTTTCAAATGAATTTGGTTTCTTGAGATTAAATGATAGAAATGCTAAAAAGTTGTGGATCCCAACCTTTTTTAAAAGTAGATAAAATTATCATTTCAAAATTAAGATTGATCTAGTCTTTAAAATGTCAATTCTTTGTTCCACGTGAATTTCACCAGATATGTCGTCCAAGCTACCTTAGAGGAATTTCTTCAAACAATTACACAGAAGGCACATTCTTTGCATAATTAGGTTTTATAGTAATTATATCGTGTAATTTTAGTTACCTATCTAAAGGAGTTTCAGTAGTAACGCTGGGACATATCTAACTTTAGATAATAATGCTGACTGTCAAAAAAGCCTTTTTTTTCGAAAGCTGTCAGATTTTTCGATTCACAAGTTGGGTACAAAGAGCAAAATCTTTCAATATATATAGAGTATGGCTTTATCAACTGATAGTTTGTTTTAGATTCAATTTATGAAATTTATCCATTAAATTATTACTTTAAAATACAGCAAAACGCGTGGTGATGTAAGACCAAATGCTCTAAGAAGCTTACGAATCAAAATTCGAAATCCTCCTTCTCATCCTGCTACTGCTTTTCTACATCATAGCGTAGGATTTTACAATAGTCACGTGAATAAGTAAAAATGATTCCAGCAGATAAATGAATAACTAGGAACATACTTACCTTCCCAATCAACCTGTAACCATTTTTGTTAAGTTACATCTTAAACCTCTTCCTCAAAGATTTGCTATTGCATTGCATTAATTTGTCAAATTCACTACATTTTTCTACGTTTAAGGCTGCTAAATGCACAGATGCCTTCACTGGCACTGTCATTCTATCATCGCGCTATGTCGTTAAATCAGCTGAAGCAGGATCGACCACTCTTTATACACTGAAGGTAAGCGTTATAACAGTACCTTTGCTAATTTATTCATCTAGTCTTTAAACAGTTGTAAGTCATGATATATTGCTTTTACTTCCAACAAACGTCTTGTTAGCTGTAAGAGGGAAACGGTGCAGAAGTTGGAGATCCCACAATGTTATTTCATAACTTCGTATAAATCAAACACAACCAATGCACTAGTTTTATTTTTTAGTTTCCATATTATTTGCTCAACACAGGCTAGATTATTTTCGGAAAGAGATTTTTTCTTTGTCCAATATAGCTTCAGTTTTAAAGTAAAAAAATATTAAAATTTCTATTTTTTATCCAAGTGTAGCTCATAAAAAGTGATGCTTGGTAAATCAAAGTAAAACAAGACCTCTGAAAAGCCAGTAAAACTAGCAACTTGAAACTTTTTTATATACTAGTGAGTCATCACACATCAAGGCTAAAAGCCACTTGAGGATGAGGGTTAATGAGATCGATAGACTGACAGGTGGACGATAATAAGTATTGTGAAAGGGAGGAAAGATATAAATGAATGAATAAAATTTGATGACTTTTAAGGAAGGTTTTGACAAGTGTTTTTTGACATTTGATTTGAAGGTGTCCATGTTGTAGTCCTCCAGGAAGCAATCTCGTGGCAAAGTGTTCCACAGATTGGAGGCTCTTGGAAAAAAACTCTCTTCATGAAATTCCTTACAGTTGTGAAACCTAATGAAAATTGTTTTTCTTGTCACTATTTTCAAGTAAACCATTTTATATAATGTTTCAGGGTCCTGTGTTATTGAATGAGTACAGATTGCACTTCCACCACTATCGAACAGTATTAATTAAAGCTGTCTTTATTTTTCACTAATTGGATACTCAAACTGTAGAAAAAAGATGGTTCGTTACCCAAGCTATCTTTTAGTTTTATTAGAGGCCACCGGTGGTTTCCTGTAACCTTTTCAATAGTCTCGACTACTGACTGTACTGACGCTTTTCAGAAAATCCCCAAAGTAGTAGGAATGACTGAAAGACATTGGCGACTTCATTACCCTTTGACATTTTGCCAACTTTATTTGATTGATGAGAGCAATGCCTCTATAAAAGCAAAAAGTCCCTTCCTGAAATTAACCTTTTAGAAATAATTTTCTTGGGTAGTCATGAAGCTTTTATTCTTCGTTGAAATGTGTGATTTCTGATGATATAATAAGAATATCCGACATAATCTTGTGAGCTTACCACCAATATACATGAATTACTACTTTTGCTTGTAAAGTCCATTGCCAAGTTAACTCCCATGGCCTTGAATTTCATCATACATAACATCACTTGCACTGTAACTGTATACTGTAGCAAGGTTTGAAAACATGACAAATTTGTCGATTATTTATTGAACAAAGACAGAACGAATAAAATTGCAACCACATGCGTACCAAATAACGTCATATATTTTTGTCACAGAATATTTGCTGGTCAACAATAACTAAATGATATATGGTATTAAAATGACAAATGATCGTCGGGCTACTGCTTGAGTTGCTAGACTTTGCATTTTGGGTTTAGTCTTGAAATCAAAGCACAGCAGTATATTGGAAGCAAAAAAAGGGATCACACTAAGGATAACCTTGTGGAAAGATAACCTTTCTCCAGTGATTATTTTCAGCAAACGGAACAAAAGCATCATCACGTAATTTTCTGTAAGTGTATTTGCATCCCTTGTATAAATTCTCTGACCAGAAAAATGACCTAATTTGAATTGGTTGTGATTCTTGCAATAAAATGCATGTTATGTACCAACTGTGTCTTAAGATTAACATTATTTTTATTACTTCTTCTCTTCTTACTTTAGGAGAGGCAAAAGTTTGCATTGGCATTTGATTCAGTGTTAACATTTGCAAATGCACTGGACACTTTCATCAAGGAACAAAAAACTGTAACACCCGAAGCATTAGTGAGTGCAATAAAAGAGGTAGGTGATTATGCTTAAACCTTCTGAATTTCCTAGATTTAAGTAACGTTTCTTGTCTGGTGTTGATTTGCTACATTTAAGACGGGGAGAACCTCTCAGTATTTTGAATGAAGTCAAGTACATTCCAGTTAATGAGGTTTTTCCAATTTATGATGCAGATATTTTGTTGCTTTCTTACTTGCAGACAGGGAAAATCCATTAAGAAGGGTTGTGTACTTACAGCTCACCAAACAGAGACTGAACCGTACCTCAGATTATTTAATTTTTTCACAACATCGTCCTCAACAGCATTTTGTAGAGGTGTGATCCTTGTGTTTGATATTCTCTTACTGTAATTGAGAAAAGTCATTTGTAACAGACAATTAAAAAAAAGAGTTAAAATCAAAATCAGATTAACATTTGCAAGATGCCAAAATATCAAATACATGGAAATGATGTATTATTTTTTCATGATATTTCGACAATTTTTTCTTGTCATTCTCTATGCAAAATGCAGTTACAAAAGCTCCGAGAAACAACAGTAAAGGAAATCTAAAATAAAGCAAATGACATGAATATTTCTTTTAAAGCCTCTGGACCTATGTTTATTGCTGAAGACAAGCACTTTATATGAAAGGCTTCTAAAAACATAACTGAGAACATCCTTTACTATTGTCAGTAATTTTGAACTTACTTAGGACTGCGTTATGAACGTTTTTCCGTTGGATTTGAAACAATTGGTTCATCAAAAATGCTTCCAGGAACTGAGAAAATATTGATCGTTTCGTAAAATGATTGATATCCTGTCAAATGTAAAAACATCGATTGATCTTTTAGTATACCATGTCCATTGAACAGTTGAATTACATCATGATTAGTTTTTCCAATGTATTTTTCTCCTCGCCATGGATTACGTTGAGGTGGAAAATGACCTTAGCTTTCTGGAGGTGAGGAATGTAGTCTTTTGTCGGACAGAGCATGGTTTCTTTCTTAGTTTCCCAAAGAGCTAAAAAGTGGACAGATGATTTTGTTTACTTCTTTGACTTTCTTAAACATGATCTTAGCATAAATTTTCCTTTTTAACAACCATACGGAAGTTTTACAAAAATTTTCGTAAAATTTGCGTTAAACTTTAGGAAGGTAAAAAAGTGCACAAAATCATATGTTGACAATGACAAGGCAAAATTGTCGAAATACCTTGAAAAAACACAAAATTAAAATTCGTGTATTCAATATTTCGAAATCTTATTCGGACTTTGCTTTTTACTTACGTACGAATTTAACCCCCAGGATTTAGGTATTATAATTATATTGTGAAGGGCATAATATTACAATCTTTAAAGTGCTTTTTACAATCTTAAAGCAGCTCAGATGGCCACTGAATAATTCTATACTAGTTAGAGTCCATTCAGGACAATTGGTCATTATTTACAATTATCAACTTTTATGGTCGTGAATTTTGACTTTCCACAACCAAATAACTTGCCATCAAAAATGTAAAGTGAGTTTATTTGTTAGATGAGCTACAGATTTCAATTTTAAAAATTTTGATATGACCATCCAGTAACTGTAATTGCAAAATGACCAAATGACCGCATTTAGCTTTCAAAGTCGTCGTCTGCTATTGTCTGACTTCCCACTTGCCATTGCTCTTCAGCATGCGTGGGTGCATTTTTGATGGATATGGGGAGGAGCGTAAAGATTGAACAAATTAAAAATTGCAAAACTCTGATTGATTAATGTTATTTTTGATAATTTTGTACTGAGTGAAGCACGTTTACTCTTAGCTTTTCCCACTTTTAGGATTTGTCGATGGCGCAGGGATCAATTATTTGCTTACAGAGATAATACGATTTCTACTGTTTAAGTAAAGATAGGAACAGTGTAAATTGTAGCCAGTATTCACCATAAAGTTTGTGTGATAATTAACTTTATTGGATTTTGGTCAAAGATATTTTAACAATACAAAATATTTTTAGGTGTCATTTGCGGGGCTGACAGGGAATATCTCCCTGGATACTGCTGCGGAGCGAAAGGGATATTTAGGTAACTCTTGCTTTATGGTATGACTTACGCGATTTAAAAAACGTGGGTCAGTAATGATAGTGCTATTACTGTTACTGTTACTATTACTATTACTATTACTATTACTATTACTATTACTATTACTATTACTATTACTATTACTATTACTATTACTATTACTATTACTATTACTATTACTATTACTATTNTTACTATTATTATTACTAGATCTATTACGATTACTATTACTATTACTATTACTATTACTATTACTATTACTATTACTATTACTATTACTATTACTATTACTATTACTATTATTATTAGTATTACTATTACTATTACTATTACTATTACTATTACTGTTACTATTACTATTACTATTACTATTACTATTACTATTACTATTACTATTACTATTACTATTACTATTACTATTACTATTACTATTACTTTTACTATTACTATTACTATTACTATTACTATTACTATTACTATTACTATTACTATTACATTTTATTAGCGAAGATGATAAGAAAGTGCCTGTAATAAATTATATTCGAGCTGTTTTAGAGTTTTTTATACACACAAGAGAAAAGGAATATTTTTTTGAGAAGTATTTTTGTCCTAATGTGAATCTTCGGTGGAAATAATAAGAATTTTCTCACAGATGGTATAAGCAAGAAGATCCATAGAGGATAGCCCAGAGGAAAGTTATTCAAAATATCAAAATTTACTTGAAAAAATGTTCCTTTAATATATTCCTTTCCATTGTAGAATTCATAAAATCTTTCTCGTTATTTACAGCAGTTGCTGTTGTCGCATCAGCTATTTGATCTTTTTTGAGGTTCTTACAATAAAAAGTAAATTTTATTGTCTGCGGAGTAGTGTTCACTGAACAGAAATAAGTAATTTGAAAGGTGCCAAAGTTATTTGGGTAAAGAGAACAAAATCGAATTTCTTCAAGAAAAGACAGTATTTTACGGAATTTTTATCTAACGGTCTGAATTTTCTTCAGCCTTTCACCTTTGTCGCCGATCTTGTTATACAGAGCGGCATTCAGTGTATCGTTGATCACAATGTATGTTATGGTAACAGAGGTCTGACGGCAAATAAAAGAAATAAAAAAGCAATGTTGAGATTGTAAGCTAATAAGCGATAATTAACTGGTAACTTCTTGAAAAGTTGAAGAGAGAAAATTTTGAAATAGATTTTGGTTTCGATGTGTCGTTGAAGTTAAATATTACATTGGTTTTTTTCCCTGACCAACAGCTATATAATAATGAATACGGTTTGAGAGCAATGATTACATTAGGAGCTTCAGAACATTTTTGTTATCTGATTTTAATGGAAGGGTTTTGAATAAAATAACTCGTGCCTTGTGTTTTATCTCTGTACCAATCAACTTTACCCTAAGATGGTTTTATATGTTAAAGATTTTTCTCTCCGGTCATTAATTTTTTTACCTTGACAATGCAATGAGGATTTTTTTACACGAACGGTTTTTTTCTCCCCCTAATCTACAGGAATAATGAACATCATCAATCCATCCTCTGGACAAACAGGAAGAAATAACGTAAGTTAAGACGGAAAAATATATTTGCAAACAATAAATTGCCTCAATAATTGGCATTCATAGTCTCTTGTCATTACATTTCTTACCTTTTCTGCCTTTTTTTGTTTTATCCTTCATTATGGGGACAGGAAGATTTATACATTTTATTCAAAGTGGTGCTTGGTAGCACTCATGAAGGAAAATTTACTGTCATTTTTGAATTCAGTATAATGCTATTCCTTACAAAGCGAACAACGTACCTTGATCTTTATTCTTGATTTTGAAAGAAGGTACAAGCGTAAAAAGCACGCAAGTTGGCGGAAAGTAAGTATTTTAATAGGGTTGCATGAGAGACTAACTTGAAATGTGGTGGTTTCTTAAACAATTTCAAAAACCTGGATTAAAGTAGAATTTGGGTGAGTGTGTTTGAACCTGTGCACCAATGCCCCTAAGATAACTAAGCCACAAAGAGCCACGTAGGCTGATATAGACTAACTTTTGATGCAGTTTATAAATAAGTAAATAAATACATAGATACATATATACATACATAAATAAATAAATAAGTAAATAATTTTCAAAATAAATAAATACAAAATAAAACACGATTTAATACAACAGAAGATAATGTCGCGTAATAATCATCAATTTGAAAGTTCATCTCTGTACTTAAAAGGAATTTACCTTGTTTTGTTAAAATATCATATAATTTGAATTCACTTTTTTAATGCTTAGAAATTAATTGTTTTGAACCATAAGTACCCTTTTATAATAGCAGCAAAGTCTGTTGCAGGTTAAGTTTCCCTCTAGCAGTTAGTTAATTTAAGTAGCCCTTTAATTTTTTACCGAAAAATAGTGCAAATATAACGTGTAAAAAAGTATTTGTCTTTACTTTATTGCCTTCTTGCCTGCACTAGTTTTCTAGTCCCATCTTGAATTAGATAATTTCCTGAAATAAAGTTATTTGTTTCTTTTTCAGGTTCTCAAAACGGTAAAGTTCTTGTCCTTGCCTGAAGCTTCCATTCCTTCTAGCATAACATCAAAAACAAGAGTCACTGAAAGATTAGTCACTGGAGCAAAAGTTGTTTATGCTGCACTAAATAAAGATCAATTCCTTCAACTAAAGTAAGTAATTTATGATAAATTAAATTTTAGTTGTCATTGTCCAGACTAGAAAAAAAAGACAGAATTTCATTAAGCTAAATTTAGCATAAAACAGTAATATTCATCTGCACTTTTTTTTACCTTGCATCTTTGCCTGGTATTCAGCATCCTTCCTTTTCTCTTTCATACATTCTATCTGTGTAATAATTATTTTGTTTTTATCTGCCTTTCTGGGGAACTGTATACAATCCTCATTTTACTACTTTTGAAAAAAATGTTATTTACTGAAATCTACTGTATAACGTTAAACATGGAAATTGAGCTATTTTCTTCAATTCAAGACACAGTAAAACAAATAGTACAAGCTGTACAAAAGATAAGACGGTGCTATCTCAAATATCAAAAAGCTGTATATATAGGTATATATATATATATTTTTTTTTAATACAAGTCACCGTTTGTAAATATAGAGAGATGTATATTTATAATTCTTATTATAATTTCTTATAATAATTTAATATCACTAGAGAGCCTTTATTTTCTTACAAATCATTCATAGTGTTTTTCTTTAAAGAGAAATGGTGCAATGAAATCACGTGGCATGGTCATTGTAGGAGTCCATGCGAAAGAAAAAGTATACCAGAATAACCATCCCTTAAATTTCTCCAGATTCTTCATTTCTATAACAACTTCCGTCTTCCTAAAGATGCTCTTAATACTCTCATGTATTCCCAGTTTTATAAAGTTTATGGCGCATCTGGCTATTACGTTTTTCCGAATTATCTTTTATACTTGAGGTGTCACTGTCGGAAAAAGCGATTTGTAATTTACTGCCAATGAAGAACAGATTATCAGATGCCGTTACAAAAAGTGTACTTTTCCATCTTGTTTTAATATTATTATTGTTATTATTATTATTTTTTTTTTTTTTTTTTTTTTTTTTTTTTTTTTTTTTTTTCTCGATTATTTGGGGTTCGAACGTGGACTTCTTTTGGACTTTG
>RDPX01000018.1:2459732-2505970 GCA_003991215.1 Morbakka virulenta | reverse complement strand
TGTAGTGTCGATAAACTATTAACTACTAAAAAGAAAACAGCTCTGTGACTGTATAAAGGTAAACTATACTTTATTGTCCGTTGAACGAAAAACGACGATTATCAACGTTACAATCCGATATGCGAATACACGTTATATACCAATATGCGAATCAGTATAGGAGATACCAATATGCCAGTACAGAATCTGTAAAGAATTGAAACAAAATCGGACTAATAACAATACGACTAAAACGTAACTATAATACATGTTGATTAAACGTACATATCAATAATAGAACAAATAATGAAAACAATATCCATTAAACGTAATAAACTTTGGAGAACTTTCAACTTAACATTGATAAAACGATACACCTGTTAAAGACTAACAATATCAAATGACTTAAATCATACAGTGTAATATAAAACAAAATACTCACATCTGTGTGTCTCTATAGTATGATGCATTATATTATGTTAGCTATCAATGCATCTGTTCTTATCGACGACTACATCCAGAATAACGATAAAACAGAGTTAACGCTGATCTTATATACTTTTGTCAACCCACGTATATCTGGATCAAGATCACGTTTGACAATAAGAAGAACTTTTATGAACACAAACAATTCGCGGAATCTAATGACATGTTCCGGATCAATTCGGGTGAACCGGAAACTGTACACAATAATCATCAACAATTCTCAAGAATCGGAAGCGACATATAATATTATAAACAGGTCACAGGAACCGGACCAAATATCAAAGAAACACATTCATTCAGGATCTGTTATTCACAACATACTAAACACTAAACTATACAAAGACGATATTATTTAGTTCATATCGACTAATTGATATTAACATATAAAATTAAGACAGACAATTAAGAAACATACAATTTCTTACATTTACATATACTATACATGGAAACTTGTTTACAATTACCAACAGTTAAGTTTCTTTTTCGAAAATATAGTCTTAAGATAAGATAATGTTCACTGTACCAACAGCTTTATCATGTCGATTTATATGACGTTATATTTTCGAGTAAATGGAGAAGTTGATGAATTTTTACATTTTTCATACTGCATGAAAACTGTCAACTTTAATATTCTTAGAGCAAATGGCTTAATAAATCCATAATGTACACTTTATATTTAATATACTTTTACAGTTGTGATGCTACTTAAAGCCATGTATTTTCTTTCAGAATTATTAACTTAACTTGCTATTTTTTGCTAAATTTATTTAATTTTTCATTTTAATGATAGCGTTTGGACAATCTTTTGGCAATTAATCAACATTTCCACGAATTTTCAGCATCTTTCTTCACAACTCAAATTAGACAGGAATAACTAACACCTGTCCAATAGATTTGAATCGACATTAAAGTCAGCTGATGTTGGACATAAAAACTGTCAGGTTTTATATTTTAGAGCAAATGGCTTCTAAGTGAAAAAGTCCTTTCAATGGAAAAGAGGTTGCGAATTTCAAATGCAAAATAAGTTGAAATGTTGGTTAAAAATGCAATTTCCTTAATTTGAGACCATTGGTTTTTTAACGTTAGATGTGTCGTCAACAAAATATTGCAAGCACTTTTCAACTATTAGTATAAAAATTATTTTCTTAACAGGTTGCTAGGATTTTCCAGTACAGTATCTGCAGACAACGATCCAGCATCTGTTGGTGCCCAGGAAACAGAAATTGAAGAAAGCGTTCCACCAGCTTATTACTGTTCAAATGGATGCGGAGGAACAAGAAATATCAGTGCCAGCATTTATCAATATCCAAATGGCAAATGCGAAAAGCACGAGACATGTGTGTAAGTTAAATCTTAAAGTACTTTTTTCCACGTCTCTGAAAATGCTCTGTTCTTAATAACGAGGATTTTGAAACATGTTTAAAGGAAAGGGGCATTTACCTCAAAATTGAAAACCCTATGCATAATTATATTTGTGTTTAATCATTATTATAATGTTTTAGTGTTTTATTTTCTCCTTGTTCTGATTCGCCTGTTAGTAAAACATTGAAGTAACTCTGACTTCAATCAATGTCTTTTTGAGCTTCCAATGTGCCCATTGCTATTCGTGTTTTTCTCTCAAGACGCAAGCTACCGAGTTCTTGATTTTCTAGCAATTTAACAGTGCATAGAAAATTTACGTTTTATTAAATTGCCTTATTTTGCACTCTTATCCTTTTTCAGTAACAGATTTCGAGAAAGCATTTTAAGATCTTTTAATTGGTTGTAAACAGCAGATACTACCCTTTCTAAAGCATTAAGTATTTTTTCCTTACTCTTGACTGACTACCTTGCATTTAACAGATTTTACATTTGAATTAACATCATTGCTTGTCTATATTTATTGTCCAGATGCAAAATCGATGCACGAACAGGAAAAACTGGATACAGAGGAAGTGATTGTTCGATTACAATATGTGATGCTTGCCAATTCGGAACCTGTGTACGGTAAGAACTTGCTATTTTTTCTTTCCATTTAGCAAATCTTTGGATATGAAAAACATACTAAGTATATTTAAACTGAAATTTTAAAAGCCGCTAAGGTTTTAATATTTTTCATCATCTTAAGTTAAACACAGGTCAGATAAAAAAAACCTTGTTTAAGACAAAGCTACAAACATGCGTTTAAAGCACTTTACGAATATATTTATTAAAATGCAGGATGATTGTACTGGAATCTATAAGTGGCATCGATAGTTCAGTAGTTCAACATGTTACATATTTAAAGGAAAAATGAAAGTTTGCTTCTGCATTAATTTTTTTGTTTTGTTTTCTAGCCCGGAAGTCTGCGAATGCTTTACTGGTTATATTCATTCCGCTGCAAAGAATGACTGCAGTATAGCTACCTGCAAAACGTAAGATATCTGTTTCAAAGTCGAATTTCAAGTCGAGTCTTGTATTTATCTCCGTTACCATACCATTTATCGTTTGCACTATTTAACATGGCCGTTATGGTACTTTCATTACCGTACTAATAAATTGTTTCTTTTCATTTTCCCCTTATTTTTTCTCCTTTTTCTTCCTCTTCTTCTTTTCTTCCTCTTCTTTCTCTTCTTTTACTACTACTACTACTACTACTACTACTACTACTACTACTATTACTTCAGCGACTTCAACTGCAACTTCAACTGCTACTTCAACTGCTACTTCAACTGCTATTACTTCTACTAATTCCGTTGCTGCTATTGAAATGTACTATTACTAATACTACTACTGTTACTACTATTGCACCTAAAGCCTACTTTTCCTATTCTCACGATTACACCATTAAATTTGCTAGAGATAACACTTGTTATCATTAATATTCAAGAAAAGTAATTTTAGAAATGGGTATAGAACAAAAGTTAAAATATATGGGATTTATCTTATTCGCTTAAAGTTATAATGAAGTCATTTAAATCAGTTTTACCAGAACAATACAATGCTGTATCCAGCGTTTCTCAGTTAATGGCCATAAAGCAAAAAGTGTGATAGTGACATAAGACTAGATTATCATTAAAAATTTCTATGCAAACAGATTATTAGCTGGACCATAACCTATCAGACATAATCTTTAAAAATAAATAGTATAAATCAGGCTTGCCGGATGACATACTCTGCCCGCTTTAACACAAGAGCTGGAAGAAAAGAAAAGGAAAAAACAGAGATGTATCAGGACTTGAAGAGGGAGATTACAACGATATAGGATGAAATAGAAATAAAGGTCGTACTAATACTCAAGGATCAAGCCAATATTAGGCCTGATATCCAGTAGATAAAATGACAACAGCAACAACGACAATAATAATGGAAACTCTTTATATTTTTTCATTCGAACACACAATTACAAACCTCACTAATCAAGGTAGTTTGCATTGGCTTGCCTACTTAACAAAATTAAATATTTTTCTAACAAAATTAATAAAACGACAATTATTCAGGGTTTGTCCATGGTTGGTTTCTACGACAGAATATGTAGTATGTGGTGCGAATGATTATATTAGAAAGTTTGGTTGAAAGAAAGCGCTCGTGTTTGTTGTCGATGTTCAAAGCGTTGCACATCTCACTGAAAGTAATACAAGATTGACCGAATATACCTAAAGAGCTAATGAAAAGATTTACGAAGCTGACTTTCGAAAAGCTGGAATGCAAATCACGAATCAAAGAGCGATATTTTTCATATTTACAAGAAGCATTTTTCTCCAGGTTTGTTTCATACCCCACCGTCAACTCAAGTATATATAACTGTCTTTGTGGAGTAACTAACAGCAAATCAGGTCAAAAGGTATCTCCAGTTATAATACATGGCGATAAGAATACACAAATATCAGCATATATAGTAATAATAATAGTAATAATAATAAGGTAGGTATTCATTCCGCAAACATAAAAAACACTGTTTATTATCATCTCACAAACAACCAAACATACTTATTATGAAAATAATGTTTGTATTTAAAGATTTGTACCTCATATACTGCTTTGTCCTTTTTAGCTGTACGAATGTTGGCTTGAAGTACGAAAGGTCAATCGATAATTGTCCATCTTGTTTTCTTTTTCAGATGTTTGTTGACCGTTTGATTGGGTGTCTAAAACCTGTTACTGTTACTGTGAGTTACTATTACTGATATCATTAGTAATACTGGTGTTATTCATAACCCTGTAAAAATTATTGTTACTCTTCCTGATACCACTGATATTGTTACAGTTATTTTGGCCCTGCTGTTTTTGCTTTTTCCACCACTTTTACTACAACCACTGCGATTGCTACCTCTTATATTTGTATTATTATACCTGCTGCTTCTGTTTTACTAATGCTACTCCTTTTTTTGATGCAACGTCTGTCTTTCTTTTACTGTCGACATATAGACCTGGCTTTTCTAAATTGACTTATAGATTAGCTTTCACATGAATGACAAAATAGGCTTACAGCTACTACCACTTGTGTTTTAGGTATGGTTGCAACACCAACTTTGGAAACTGTACTGCTGGTGACCATTGCAGTTGTATCCCTGGTTACTACAGTAAAGACTGTTCTAAAAAGTGCACTTGTCAAAATGGAAAATGCAACGATGGTAACTTTATGCAAAGTTATAATTAGAATCCATTTCAATCTTAACGAGGAGAAAAAAAAGAGCTGTAATGTATAATGAGACAAATTATCGCTCGAATCACGTCTTATTCATTAAAATCAACTCTGTTTCTTTTATTTGCTCATTATGTTTTTCGTGACAATAGATTGAATACTTGGTATGGGGGGTTTTTTGAGTTTAAACCTTCACACACAGAACTTGCACAAAAACATAATAGCAGATTTTCAGTTTGAAATATACTTTTCTTCCTGGAAATGTCAATAAGTGAATTAGAAATCCCATTATTTCATTCAAGAACAATAACGTGTTATTACTAGGGCAATTTAAAAGTTGCATTTATTTTTTTAAAAGTTGCATTTATTTTTCGAAAAGTTGCAAAAAGTTGCATTTATTTTCTCAAAAGTTGCACTAATAAGTTGCACTAAAAATAGTTTGATGTTTAGGTGAAATTAAATGAGGTATAGATATCTGTAACTCTTCCTCATGGTATATGTGTCTTTTTACGTTTTTCGCTTTCGACTGATCGTACTAATCTAAATTCTGGATTCTGACTCTTCATTTGAGACGAAATTTACTGGAAAACATATTATACTTCAACATCCCCTGTATGAGATGTAAAAGTTAATTAAACACTTGAAACGATTCTCATAACAAGCAAAGATCATAATCGCATATTAAAGTAATCTACATAAACGACATGTGCTAGTAGTCATTGCAGTGTACGGATTGCATGGAGCCATGAAATTTGGGTAAGGATATATCAACAATAATTTCTAAAACTTTACATAAGTATCTGCATAGCCGTTGACCCTAATAAAAACTTTAGAAAAATGATATGACTGGAGTCCAACATGATTGTAAAGTTACAATGAAACAGAGAATAAACAGAGTCTGATTCACTTCCGGGAATTGAATAGCATAAAAAAGTATTTCTCTATATTCTCCGGTTTGAAATTCCTGTCTTTGCAGAGCATTTTTTTCAGCATAGAAAAGCTTCTTTCCACGCTCACCGATGTTGCCTGGTTCTGCTGAAGCGCTGCATACAGGGATGGAGAAATGTCTGTCCGCTTTAAGTTCATAATGCTATACAGGTCTTCGTTGGCATTCAGACGTTTATCAAGGTATGACTTGATACCAGCGGCGTCTTGTCCCAAAGACAAACTCGGAAGATCTCGATGTGCATCTGCAATAGTGTAGGTTGCAGCCTCACATTTTTCGAGGAGAAGTACGAGAGATTCATAATCTCGTTTCACAGCGAGTAATTCTGAACTTAAGCCAGGTGCAGACACAGCGGCCTGGGCTCTGCTAACCAGAAGTCCTTCTCCTTCGTAAGCTTGCACGATCTCACGAACGGCAGGCAGATGCTGTGCATAATAGAAGGCTGATTTTAACCACGTAGCCCAGCGTGTTAGTACGGGTTCTGGTGGATAACCGATTTCAGAGTACATCTCCTTGCGATCTTTGTTCTTAATCACAGATGCTTTTACGGCGGCAATCAGTGCATCAACTTTGGTGAATTTATGCCTAACGCGCTCAGCGCAGTTGTGAAGCAAGTGTGCCACACATGTCACATGAAATAGGCGTGGGTAGAGGTTCTTCAAAACTTTACCAGCGGCTGTCATGTACCTGGCAGCATCACTTAACAGAAGCACAAAGCGATTTCGATCTCCGCCCAGAATCTTCATTACGTCATCGACTGTGTGTACTATAGTTTGCTGGTTCATTGATGAGTGCCAGGTCTGAAAAATTAAGAAAAGGTATGATCAATCTCACACCCAATTTAAAGACATAGGTAAAACAGTTGGTGGAAAACATAGTATGTATTTCCTTTACTCTTACCCGGTTCACGTTGAATTGCTTGCACTAGTATTGCTGCTTAAACTATCAATGTGAAGGTGTCCATTACCAATCCATATTTTTTTAATTTTACAGTAAATAATACATTTTCTGCTGTAAAGCACGATACAATACTTCCAAAGTGTTATTTAATCGAGTTGTTGAACATGGTGACAACGAAAATAAAGTAGCCTACCGGAACAATAGCTGCCTAATATTCCGTTTGTAAGTAGCGGTATTTGAAAGCTTACCTTGCATGATATGAGGTAGACTTTAGTTGGGTGGTTGACATCTCCTACCAGTGTGTTTACAATTTTTCTCCCAGAAATGTCTGCCTCATCTACAATCATGAACAGATCTTTTTCGACAAGCGATTCTTTCAATCGTTCTACCTCCGTGTCCACCATTGACAAAACTTTTGCTCTGCAGCTAAATTCTGAAGGTGGTCTCTGTCCCAAGTACTCGAATAAACATTTCATATCTGGATTGGTCAATTTGTAGAGTGGTATATCAGCGGACAGAAAAGCTCTAGTAACTCTTTTTAAAAGTTCATCATGTGTAGCTACACTAACAGTGGGTTGCAATATCGTCTGTTTTGCTTGTAGAGCTTTCTTTCCATTCTGATGTTTAACACTTTCCCTGTGCTTGAGTACGGAAGATCGCCGTTCAAATGTAACTGTCGAAGCACATATCTGACAAAACAATTCGCCCCTGGGAGTTGCTTGGAATTCTTGAGGGAATTCCGATGTGTACAACTTAACTTTAGCCACAGAAGACTGAGCTACCTTCGGCATTTTTAAGAGGAAGGAACAAGTACCTTTGGAAAGTATATCGAGAGCTGTTGTAAATTTCTAAATGTAACCGGACTAAAAGCACATTTTACATGGGAATCTCCATGCTCCATTACAACTGATATCCCCCATTAGAAAGTTTTTGTTTTTTTTTAGTTGAGTTACTCGTGAACACCCAACAAATGAAATCCCACCTATTAGAAAATTGTTGTTCTTCGTAGTAGAATTACTCGTGACCACCCAACAATTCGAACCCAGACCTCATTAGGAGAATGATTAATGTGACTCAGTCTACGTCAGATCACCACAACTTTGACACAAGTCATTAGAAGTCATTAGTCTTGGTACTCATTAGTTAAACTACCTTCAACACTAACCGCAAATGTACGGTACCTATATCTAAATTTATGCTCTTCATTTAAGGTTCATTGTGCCAAACACTTGATGTTATTGGCTGAGACACAAAAGTTGCAGTTAATTTGCGATTTAGAGGGAAAATTGCAAAAAGTTGCATTTATTTTGGTAAAGTTGCAATAAAGTTGCATTTATGCACAAACAGGCAAAAGTTGCGCTAACAACCAAAAGTTGCAAAAAAGTTGCGATTATAACTTTGTAAAGGGGTACCCCACACGCGTCAAACTTCGTATTTACACGTTTCTCACCGAGAGAATCTTGTGAAAGAAAGTTGCGATTATGCATTTAAATTGCCCTAGTCATGAGTCGTAAGCTTTTCCTGAGCTACGTTTCAAAAGATACTTCTTCCATCATCAGGCTACTTTAGTGAAGAATATCATTGCCATACGTTTCTCTAATAATTTTGATAATTCTGAACTTTGTGGACTCAGAGGAAGCCATAGATGTAAGAGCTTTATCATGTCATGAGTCGTAAGCTTTTTCTGAGCTACGTTTCAAAAGATACTTCTTCCATCATCAGGCTACTTTAGTGAAGAATATCATTGCCATACGTTTCTCTAATAATTTNTTGGTTGGGATATACCGATAGGAAGTGCAACTGTGAAATTACTTACTTACTTAATTCGAACGAACTCGAAATGTATTGTCTAGTTCTCACCATGTGTCTCTATCCTCCATGCAGTTCTTGATGTTTCTGGGTCCATGTTTCTGTCACATTTGAGCTGGTCGATGTGTGTCATTGCAAGTCTTCCTCTTTTTTCTTTTGCCATGATTCGGTTGCCATTACAATATTTTATGGAGACGTTGATCATCCTTTCTCCAAGCGTGTCCAGTGAAACGCAGTTTTCTGGTTTTAAGAGTGGTCGAGACCTTTGGTAAGTTTCCATGTAGTACTTCGTTCGATATGTGATCCTTCCATGAGATACAAAGAACTTTCCGCAGCATTTTAGTACATGCGTCATTTAATCTGTTGGTCATTTGTTTGTTGTAAAGAAGTACACTTTCAACAGGGCAATAAGCTGGTATTATTCCCTTTGCTGCTGCTAATTTTCATTTTTATAAATATTAGTTTAGCTTAGAAGAATGGGTTACTTTGAAGTTCTGTTACATCCAATCATTTTGATCAATATGTTTTGTTTTCAAAACGATAAAGATACGTTTTCATTGGCAATTGTCTTGCATTAAACGTAAAGAGTAATAAAAGTATAATTCTTTTTTCAGGACCAAATGGTGATGGTCATTGTTCTGAATGCGATCGTGGATACTTTGGTAGTGACTGTGACATGAAGGTTGTTGCTGTTGGCCTACCAGTAGCATTAGTGGTCACTCTGATACTTATTGGAGCAATCTACTTCGGATACAAGAGATACAAATAGTTAGTGTCAGTTACTTTTAATATGGGGATAAAAGCTTTCCTCTAATTGTGTTTAATAATATCGTTATTAAGTGCGTAATATAAATCATCAGAGAAAGTCGGAAAGTCAATGGTAAGTTCGTGAAAGCTGTCATAGGTCACTGAAAATCTGCACAAAATTTTAGGAAATAGAAATAAAGATACAATTGTATTTAGAAGGAAAGATGAAGTCAAAGATATTTAACAAAAAAATTGAATACTTGTAACTTGGACTATCTAATGTACATTTAATGTATTTAATATATAATGGGTTTTTTGAGAGAATTTTGAGAGAAGGAAGTAAGTCGTGACAGGAAGAGATAAAATAGTCATAAACTAAATAATAGATTTGAGGATATATTCAAAATTTTACTATTAACTATAGTAGTCATTTCAAATTTCATGCGTATTAATCTATTAAAATAAAAATAACGAGTCATAGAGTCATAGAGTCAGAGTCATAGAATCATAGTGTCATAAAGTCATAGAGTCATAGAGTCATGGAGTCATAGGATACTAGAGTTACAGAGTTATAGAGTCACAGAGTCATACAGTCATAGAGTTATAGTGTCATAGAGTCACAGAGTTATAGAGTCATAGAGTCATAGAATCATAGAGTCATAAAGTCATAGAGTCATAGAGTCATAATAGAAATCAGTGTTCTGCCCAATATTTATATTTTTTTAATTAAAGCGCACAAGAGAATATACATACATTTAAAAAGATGCAGTCCAATAGTTTCAATTGCCTTTAACGCTGTCTTAATACTATTTATCATATAGCATGCAACTGTTAGCATCCGTGATGAGCTTAGACTGGCAGGCACATTGGGAGGAAATTCACGTACGGCAACAGCAACTTTTGGAACAAGCAGAGGACGATCCGGAGACGAAAAGCAACAAGTCTGACTCAAGCGAAAACGAGGGAGCCGTGAAGTACGTTTTGACTAACCAATTATTCTCTTTTGCTTTTAACAAACCGATTACCTATAAGCTATTAATCAAAGGTAGACCGAGCACCTGTGAAGTTGGAGTACAGGGAAAATTTACCTACCTCAAAAATTTGGAAAACGTATTAAATGGTCGAAAAATTGACGCATGTTAAAATTCATAAAATAAAATTCACCTAAATAGTATCAGGGTGTAGATGTCTTTGTGAAAAGTGGGAAGAATAAGAGAATGCATCAACTGATCCAGCAGAAATCAATAATCAGTAAAAAGCAAAGACTGACAACAAAACTTTCCAAATCTCTCTCAAAAGTAGTGCCACTCCCTTTTACTTCTTGGATCCAAAGTTGACGTTTATGTGTAGCAACACAGTAAATATAAGTAAATTATGCTTATATTATCAATAGGAATCTGCTCATCTTTTTTTATTTTCCACTTTAAGGAATTCAAACTGCCAAAACTAAAACTTCGCTATGATCTGAGCAAAAGCATAAATTAATTACTAACATGTATGAAGGCATCTTTTACTGGTGTATATTAACTTTCATAAAACATTATCTTCGATGTATCACATATTTTTATCACTAGTTACATTACCTGATTAACAAGTATGATTTTTTTCTGGGTCAATATTTCTTTACATGTCCAAGTGAATTTCCTTATTTAGCCTAATTGATTTTTATAACATAATTTATTTACTAAATCCCAAGGAGCTGTTACGCAGCTCCTTTTCACTCTAGATTTCCTTTGTTTTTCTATTTATTGAGTCTCATTGAAGTGTTGACAAATTTGTGGTACATTTGACGTTCAGGTGCTAGGGGCTGCTAGGGGAAAGTTGTGGCGAAGCTCAATATTTTTTATTCTAATCACAAAATGTTTGCTGCAGTCCTTAAGGACTGGATCTTACATATTTAGAACCACGCTCATATTTTCTTGATAAACATTCTTTTTCAAAGTAAATTTTGTTACGTAAAAAATTGGTTTGTACAAGATTAATGTATATTGATTGATATAAAGTTTACCATGTCATACGTCGTAAGCTCCTTCATGCCTTACAGCACAGCAATCACAACAGAAGTGTAGATTAAACTCTTAAACACACAACATAGCGCCACTCATACAAACAATTTGATCCCTATCACTACGTAGGCCCACACTGTAAATAGAAACCAACAGACCAAGGCACTTCTAGCAGCCTGATGATGAGAAGAGAATCTTTCAAATTGTAACTCAAAAAGAAATTACGTCCCACGACTTGTCAAAGCTCCTACATCAATCGCTTACAATGAGTCCATAAAGTCACGTATTTTTAAGATATACTGATTGTTGCATGTAGTAACAAATTTATGAAACTTGCCAGCAACTTTCCTGCAAACATGATGTACCATACACAAAACAAGGCAAAAGTTAAATAAGGCGTACTAATGTAATCTCAAATTGATTAGCTTTTTTCTAGTGATGCTTTGTTTACACCACCCAGTTTAATTGTTGATGATGACAGTAAACCAAAAGGACAGAAAAAAAAGGCTTATTAAGAATGCATCTTTAACCACTAGTTGTGTCTTCCTTCCATATGATATACCAGTCTGAAACAAAGCGTTGCTTCCTACTGTTGCTGTTGTTACTACCACTACTACTACTACCACTACTACTACTACCACTACTACTACTACCACTACTACTACTACCACTACTACTACTNAACCAAAAGGACAGAAAAAAAAGGCTTATTAAGAATGCATCTTTAACCACTAGTTGTGTCTTCCTTCCATATGATATACCAGTCTGAAACAAAGCGTTGCTTCCTACTGTTGCTGTTGTTACTACCACTACTACTACTACCACTACTACTACTACCACTACTACTACTACCACTACTACTACTACCACTACTACTACTACTACTACTACTACTACTACTACTACTAGCAATTATTATTATAAATATCATAAGTATTATTATTGCTTCTGTGTCTCATAGAAGTAGTGCTTTACGGGAAAACCTTAGGTAACGGACACAACATGTAGTATTTGGTGACAATAACAAAATTTTTATTCTTGGTTTCTTAGTATCAGTAAATTAATCCAGGCTTTCCTGCATTCTTGACTCTTTATCATAGCAATAGATACGTTCTTTGAGAAAGGGAATAATACTAAGACGATTCAAAGCTCTATTGACGCAAGTTAATTAATTTTCCTTGCTCTTATTTTTGGTTGTGGGCCTATTGGAAAGCGTAGTTGCTTCCAAGTGCTAGTTATGAACCAATAACTCCGACAAATTAGTCAATCTTTTCACATGCTTCTAATATAGTCTTCCACCTTTAACAAAAATATGAATTCAATGCTTTTGCTTTTTAACCTCTACGATTTCTTCTTGAGGAGAAATAAGCATAATGAAAGAAGATATTTTCTAAATGAAAGAGTTACAATTGTTGAAATCACTATGTGCAGGCAAATGAGGATTAGGAAGTACAGTAGTGTATAGTATACAGTAGATGGATCGGATTAGGTAATTTTGTTAATTGTGCAATGAACATATGGACCAAATTCTTTTTTGTGTTAAAATATATTCTTATTTCATGAAAACTTTATTTGAATTAGGATTTGAATCTTTTCTTCTCTTTAGTTAGAGCTAGGAAATAATAACCGATTAAATTGGAAAACGTTTTATTTGTTAAATTGTAATGAACTTGTTAAACCTGGTATACTTTTCTGAAATACCTAGAGTTAAAATTTAATCACTTCCATTCAAATCTAGGACACTTTGCAAAAATCAGGCTCAATGGAATGGAAAAGAAGTCATTATCAAGGTAATCTCAAATAAGTTCTTTATTTGGTTGAAAGTGGTTTTATTTGTTTTGCCAGTTATTTTGTTATGTAAATCTCTTTTTTTCAACGATTAACGTATATTTAATATTATGTCTAGAAATTAAAGTTGCCAGCCCTTCTCACTTCCGAAGTAACTGAAGGGTTAATGAATACAGCATTATAAAGCTTGTATAGGAAAAATCACAACCAGCATTAGGTAAATACATCCAGAAAAAAAAATGAAGGGATCCAAAATTCAATTGGTTTAAGTTTTTTTATGTGAAAACTATGGTCTTTGGCTGACTGTTATTAGCAACTCAAATGCCCAGTAAGGGAGAGTCAGTGTTTCGGAAGTTTAGTGTTTCTGAAGTTAACATCCAAGACATCACATTGTTAAATGGTCTTCCTTAAACCCTTCATCCCAAATGTCCGGGTTAGCTGCTTCGGCCAACTTCCTTCATTTTTCTCTATTAATTTTGCCTTCCTCTTTTATATTTAGTTTCAATCTGTCTTCCATGATGTTGCCTTTCCATTTGAGGAGTGGTATGTTTCTTAGCCTTCTTCCCGGCACCTCTCTCATACTTAGGCCTTTTCCAATTTCTTCCTCGCGCATCACATAGTTAAGCCATCACAAAAAATATTTCATGATTCTCTCTGCTGTCCCTCACTCCTAGCTTTCTCCTTCTTTCTCTCAACGTCACTTCTTTGACCCGCGTCAGCATTTTCATTTGTGGCCTCGTTAGAAAGTGAATTGTCGAACGGTATGCAAGGAAGATGCTGGTCTCTTCTGAAAGTAGGTTCAAATTCTTTGACTGATTTATTAAAAGAAGCAACTACAGCGTCTTTGGAATAGTTTCATTTCCCTTGTGTTGTAAGTGGTTGGTCTGCTGGGGTGGATATTCAAATCGAGAAGAGCTAATACCGACATTGTGTCGGGTCCATTACATAACTTTCAAGACAAGCTAAAGTCTCTTTTTGACGTGGTTACCATCGAACGGCAGGCTCTTTATTAGTAACAGTACAAACTTTTACTGCTTTAAAGTTCAGAAAGATTTCAATAGGTAAAGTCTCGGTGCCATACAAAACGTTAGGCAGAGTGATGGTGTTGGTGATGGATAAGTCCAAAACGACGAGTTTATGATTAACTTTCCAAAAATCCAGTCAAAACTTGACAAAAATTTCTTAGAAGGATGCTTTATAAATGTAAGCAAAATTTTGAAGTTAGTAGTATGGCTTCCTTTGATCAATTCAACAAACCATTATTTATTTTCAAGAAATCTCACTACTCTAATGGCTGTAATGAGATCCCTCGGAAGAGCATCTTCTGACACCAGGGAATGCCAAAAAGGACATTCAAGCAAAGAAAACAACAATCGACAAAACTAATAAAAGGTTGTCATTCTTTATATTACTATCTAGAATGTAAGCTATACAGGGGGACTTACCAAAGTTGCGTTTAAAGCTAACCAGTTTTATACTAATAATGTTAATGTTAATGGTTTCGCGGAAATATCAATTTGTTTTTAATCAATCTTGGGTCTAAAAATGTCAACATGTGGCACCATCTTAAACGGAGATAACATGTATACTTCTGTGTAAAATTCTATTCTAACGAACAAGAAAATGATCAGATATTTGTTTTCTTAATAATTTGTCTTTTTGTTTCAATACAGCATGTAGGACAGGACCACATTGAATTAAGTGAAGCGTTACGCTGGGAAGTAAAGGCACTCAGAGATCTAAAACACCCAAATCTTTGTGCTTTCATTGGAGCCGTCATCGAACCTCCTCAAGCAGCTATTTTAACTGAAGTCTGTGCAAAAGGAAGTCTGAGTGATATACTTGCAAACAATGACATTGAACTAGGCTGGGACTTCCGGTATTCAATTTTGAAGGTAAATATACCACCCAGGTTATTTTACATATTTTTGGGACTTTTTTAGTAATATCAAAAGCACTTTTCAATTTTCAGCTTTGGGTAATAATTGAAATTTTAGGATTATTAAATTTTATTTCCAGCAATTTTTTATTTATTCACAGCCCCTAACTGCTTTTTTACGCTTCATGCGTTCTTAATGAAGGAAGGTATTCTTAAATTGCAGGTCAGTTTAAGAGGGTTTTTTTGTGACTCCTAATATACACAGATAAGTCCTTTTCAAATTCCGAAGTGCAGACTCAGTCAGGGATTGAAGCTTTGTGGTTTATTCTTGAACATTGCAATGATATCTTTGTTTTCTGAGGATTTAAATAGGGTTAATAAATTGCACCTTTTCTTGAAAACGTCATGCTTAATTAATGTCCAATCCTTTTTCAAATACTGTCCTTCTATACACATGGTTTTCGTAAATCCAAATTCCACAGCATACTTCATGCTCCGGTGTTTGAGCTATGTGTATGATGGAACCTTGTCCATAATTCTCAGTGCAAATCTCCCTTGATTATTGTTACTGTTTCTCAGGATTGTTTGTACTCTCTTCCTCCATGTCTGTGTAATAGCAATTAATCTATAGATAAATAAGGTGCAAAAGACAAAAGGCAACTGCGATATCATTTTTTGTCAAACAGATACTACTTAGTTCTTTCATTCTATTTAATTTTTAATTTTTCAAGGATATTTGCCGAGGCATGCAGTTCTTACATAATACGGCCCTTGGATCGCACGGTAGATTAAAGTCGTCAAATTGTTTGGTTGATGGGAAGTGGACCGTCAAAATTTCAGGTAACTCTATTGAACCATGTATACTTTCACAAGTAATTTTCAACTCTTGTATGTTTTTAATCAAAGTACAATTTTAGAAGGTTGAGGGTTAGTTGGAGAGAAGAAATGAAATGGTGGGGAAATTGAGCAAGATGTTTAAAGTCACAGAAATAAACAAATTTTTATGTGAAAAGTGTGAGGAAAGAAGGTTTGCTCGAATAAGAGGTGGGTGATAAAAATATTGAAGAAAAGAATAATTTGGATGTTGTAACTGTATGTTGTGCAAAGACATTTAACGTCAAGGTCATGAGGTCAAGGTGTAATTTTCAAGAAAGGGCTTAAAATCTTTTCCTGTAATTGTCGCTAAAGATCCTCAAGACATTATAGCAAATCATTGTGCTTGAAGGCATGTTCATAACATGGTTATAAGCATAGAAATAACTACAGAAAAGGCAGTCCTGAGAATTCTGGCAACGTATTTTATACAAACTAGCAAAATGACCCGCTTCACGGCTTTAATTAAATAAAATTAACCCTCTACTTCTCCCTTCTTACCTTACCGATTCTCGCTAATGCCTATTAACACCTACGTATCCTTCTTACCCACATTAACAACTATAAATCTACACTAACCTTTGTTAATTCACATTAACAAAGGTTAGTGTAGGTTGACTCCTACTTCCCCTTCTAAATCCAAATAATTCCTGGTAATAGCTGCTAACTCCTTGTAACCCTTACTAATACTTACTAACAGTTATCAAACAGATGGTCACTAAAGCGTGTGGAGATAAAGTTTGTGTCCAGCGTGCCAGTGAAATCTGGAGCATTGTTGATACATGGAAAAACGTAACTATGTTCTTTGAGGTACATGTGTAGTCCTGCTTTAGGCAAATGTGACATAGGGAAACTTTACAGCTTGGACGTTGGGAAAGACGAGTACCAAAATAACAAACAGTTATACCTGCAGAGATCAACTTCCTTCCTTTAGTGCCATGCCAATTGACATCGGCGGCCAAATTTCTTTTGTAATACGCCTGAGAAACTTTTTGCGACGTAAGGCCAGTCCATGCCTTGATCTGATCTACAAACTTCAACCTTTGCTTCCCTTGGGCTCATTTTCCCGAAATTCTCCTGGACAAGGACAGCTGTTCAAGTTGGCCTTTTCTGAGGACATATCCTAGGAACTTATCTGTCTCTTTTTGATTGTTGGCAGCAGCTTCCTCTCGTATCCTTTCATCATTCATGAGGTCCACGGAATCTTTTGAATCCTTCTCAGGTATCACATTTCTCACGCCTCGCATCAATTAGATTTTTTCAAAATTTGGTCAGGTACTTTGTGTAGAAGCTTCCAAGTAGAATTGGATATGTATCGAATATCGATCGTGCTGTTGTCATAAAGAACGTTATGTCTTTGACATACTGTTGAAAACAATTTTCCAGAATCATGAATCAAATAAAAACATGGGAAAAAGTCATTAAAATTGTGAAATCAAATTAGGAAAGGTAATAAAGACACTCATAATAATTAATGGTGTCGGACAAAATATATGTTAATACTGGCAGTACAGAAGCACTTCTGATCAGACATTGTTCGCTGTCAGCACATTATATCAAATTATGGACCAGCTGAACGTGTATGGAAGGAACTGATATTGCTGTGAATAAAATTCTACGTAAGCAATGGTCTCCTGCGAAAACAAGGAAAGGGGCAATAGGAATAACGGATGACATATCCGAAACATGCCCTTGGTCGTTGATTTGTGACATTGCTATAAGACTGATAATTGAAAAAGGTGTTCAGTTCAAATTTTGTGTAGATTAAGAAATCTAGATGATCATGTTGAGTAACTATTGTTACATTTTCGGTATAATAGAAGAGTGAAATTCACAGAGAGAGAAATTTCTCCTTTTCCTTATTTAGCATTAATACTTCAGGCCAAGCACCCCATATGTGGCATATTGGCGCTATGCATTCTTAAAGTCCAATAGGTATTTCTGGTCTGTGACTACTATTATTTTTAGACGCAGAGAAAAAGCTACCTTACTAGAAATGCATTGAATTTGTAATAGTAATAACATGGTTTTGAGGGTGATCTGGAATTAATAACCCGAGTTTCATTTCTATTATTGCAAAATCGCACGAACAAAGTGAGGGTTATTTGAAATTTTAGAAATGAAATGAGGAATTATTAGATCAAATTCAGCCAAAAAACATGTTATTCCTAATTTATTATATGAAAAATTTCTCAGTTGAGGTAGAAATATCAGATCAGCCAAAAAATAATGCCAATAGTACTATTCTTTCATCAAGAAAACGCAAGAAACAATCAGATTTATTGGAATCAATCATATGAATTGTTTACAAGATACTGCATTCTGATTGGCTAGAAATTTAAAGTAAAGGGTGACAGGGCGATTACAAAAAGCTAGGGCTATTACAAAATAATCGCCCTCACATATGCCTTCAAACTCAAGCCACATGGAATCAGTCATATAATTAAAGTAACGTACCAAACATTAAATACTTTCACTATGACATAGAAGACATTAGCATTGTTAATCGAGAAAAAAAACAAAATTGTTACTTTGTTAAGAAAATTTCTACTATGTACTGAAATAGTGTTTGCATTTCCATACGCACCTTTCTGGGCTTTCCAAATCTTATTTCCACTAGTAATACTTTCTCAATAGAGTAGCTAAATGTTTGGAGAGGACTTGTTCGTAGATTGTTTTAGAATGTATCTTTTTATTCGATAGATTTCGGTCTCAGAGAATTTACGAAAGGACGTAAGGGCGTAAGACAGTTCAATCCAGAACAAAACATTGGAGTTGACCTACCAACTGATGAAGAACTTTCGGGATGTGATTATGAGTAAGGGTTAATGTTTTGTATTTTCGGTGCTTGCATTTAGACTTTCCTATGATAACTTACAGGTTCGATCCATTTTGTACAGTAGGACGCAGATTTGTCCACTAGTTCATATTACAAAACACTGAAACCTCTTGATGGACTTTTATGAAGAGTGAAAATAGGGAATTAGAGCTTGGAAAGCAGTAATTTTGTTACGGGGCCCATAGATGTTCATCTCCATAGACTTGCCACAAAATAAAGATGCTAAGAAACGGAAAGAAAGGGCTCTGCTGTTAAAAAAGTAAATATGATTATGATGTATTGTTGAAAATAATTTCTTCTCTGCCTTTATATTAATATTTTATTGTATTCTGCTGCAGTGAGCTGTTGCTAAATCATTCCGTCATCAAATTCTTCCACCTTGTTTTCATTAGAGGGGAAAATAAATCTTCTCCGTTGTACGTCAGCGACTTAAAACAAATATTTAAAGGAAAACAAGGGTAATTTGGCATATCATAGCTTGTTTCATGGCTATTCCTTAAATGACTGGACTGAAATTATTTGTACGAAAAAATCCCCAAATTCAGTTTTCAAGGAAACATTTTTTTTCTCAATGCTTTTATTGACTCCAGTGACGTTCTTACGGGGAGTGTTAAATGACATACAGCAACTCTAACCAATGGCATTACTAACCTGGTCGTATCTGTTGCTGTGTGATAATGCTAAGTCTGTCATCGCATTTTATGAAACGTAGGCAGTAAAGAAACTCTTAAAGCGGACTTGGAACTTATATAAATTTTTGCGTCAAGACATTTCCCCTGAACCTATGTTATAATGTGAAACAAGCAGTTCTGGAAAGGAATTTATAACACCTGAAATAAAATTAGTAAATCTTTTACTATACTGTTTATAAAAAATATTATTTCAGTATCCCTCCTAAGTGCATAATTTCATTCCAATTTTTGAAGTAATAAAGTATGATGCACTAATTGGAATAACAGGTCTCTTAATCTAGAAGTTTGCAAAGTAATAATTGGGGAAAATTTTAAGGAATTATTTGATAGTGAGGTTAACAAGTAATAAAATCAATCATACAATATATGCCGTCAAATGCTAAATGATCCGACATATTTCATATTTTTACTTTCAGAAATTTGTTGTGGACTGCTCCAGAAATCCTGAATACCGGGGCATCTCATATAGATCATGTGGGATTTGGTACCAAGGCTGGAGATATTTACAGGTAAGCTGTTGAATTTTTCTCTTTTACGTTATATCCTAGAGCTCATCATCTCAAATTTGGTGGGTGCTTTTGCATACTGATAAAGTCAGACACTAGACCACATATGTTATTTTACGTTGCGTAAAGCACTGCAAGAACTGTTTTAAAATGAAGGTAGCCAGTTAACATGAGTCAAGGATTTTTTGATGTTGGAGTCTTAGGACGATACAAACATTCCATACAGAATATCAAGTTAATAAAGTTGTAATCATGTCCCTGAAAAACTTTTGCCAGTATGTCCTTTCCATGTAGGGGAAATAATGATTCCTGTCCTTTACATGTACCTCTGGTTCCAGGTAGTAGAGCAGAACGTAAAACAGATTTAAAACAGACTACCTCCTTCTATTGTTCTGTTGGACTTCTATTGTATCTTGAGAGAAAATAAGATTGAGAAACTGCTCTGTCTTGTGAATTGATGGAAATGTCATCTCATCTCCCGTGTCAACATTTTTCAGCACAACTCTTTCTGGGTTTATTTTGATAGTCCTCAATCTCTAAAACGTCAAGATTAATCTCTTTTGCTTCAGACTTTATGGGTTTTGGTGGTTAATTTGGTAGAAGTTCTCTTTTTTCTTAACAATTGAAACAACTGTTTCTTGCTGTAGTGTACGAAACCTTTGATTTTATTGTGACGAAGAATCTCTCTCAATTCAGGCTTTATCATTTTACATGGTTTTCATTTCCTTTAAGTCACTTCCATTTAATTCAGGTTTTTTTAGCATACAATGCTCATATTGTTTCCATCAGATTGGAAATTAATTGATAATTTTATCACAGATTACATTCACAAATTCCTCAGTATATGCTGTCGCATTGACAGCAGATACCGAGGAATGAGTAAAACACCTCTTAGCTGAAATTGCTATATTTTCCCATTATGGATGGTAGCTACCATTAAAAGGTAAGACAGGGTAATCAGGTCCCACTGCACTGAATAACATATTCAAAGAAAGAAAACCAGCCAAGATATGGGGGAATAAGGGAAAAGAGGGTTGTAATAAAGATGAGCAGAAACTGATTGATCTGTATCTTTTGACAAGAGAAAAAAATCGGATGTAGTAGAAAGATGGACAACACGACGAAAGAAAAGATATTTGAATATTTTTCTATTCACTCTGCAAGGGTCTATATTGATACGGTTAATGATTTGGTCAATCGATATGATAACGCATGATATTCGACTAGTAATATGACACCTGTAAAAGAGCAAGGAAGAAGATAAATGAAAACAGAGTATAGAGGAACCTTTACCCACCTCTTTATTCTTAAAACGTCCTGTTTTGTCTTCTGTAATTCAGTCTCTTATAAGGTTCCTTGTATTTTCTCTCCATAGAAATCAGTTATTTTGTAGGTGACGTGAATGGTGTTTTCTACTGATGAAATGGTAAAAACCTCTCCCGTCCACACTGAGGTGTATCACCAAAGGTTAATTTAGCGTTAGCTTCTTTTCATTCATATTGACCACAATCAAGAAGGAGAAAGTTAAATTACTAGTAAAGTTGAAGTGATATCCTGATACACTTAATTCATGGGTTGACAATGAAGAGTCGATGAGCACAAAAGAGTTCCTAGGTATGAGGCTACAGGGGACACGAGTACCTATGTGTGTAGCTACAGGGAAAACCAGGTAGAACCCTCCCCTTCAGACCTTTTTAGCAAAGGCCCTACCCTCGTACTTTTTCTTGTAATATAAACATCTCAACTTTAATATCCTCATGGAAAGGTCTCCTTGAGATCTTAATTAACATCTTTGCGATAAAATAGGCGCAATTTTTATCTGTTGACGGTCTTATGGTTACCTTGCAGGTACTTGTTTCACGCTAATTTACATCTATAACACATGAGTAAAACTTATCCTTTGAAAAGGTGTTTGGCACCTAAAATAAAGGAATTTAAAGGAAATCATTGTTTTCCAAATTGTCATAGTAATCCACGTTTGCACTTGTGCAGGTTTTTGATTCTGAAATTTGATTTGTAGTTTGGCAGTTTTGGCAGCTCTTATTCAAGCTTTTGTTGCATATGGTAATACCCTCAGTAAATCCGGGGTCCCAAAGTAAACATATCTGCCTAAACATATCTGCTATACTGGTGTGTTTACCAAAAGAAGATGCTCAGACAAGTAATCTTTCTTTTGGTTACTTATTTTTTTGACCACTGTGGTAAATGGGAGTTAAATGGATGAACATCCCTTACCTAAAAATAAATAAAATAAACAAAATAAAAACACATTTGGCATCCACTCCAAATGTAGTAAACTTAGTAGTTCTGACCACCCAAGCAATAAAACAAGATAACAATGGAAAAGTGAGGGGTTTTTTTCAAAAGTGAAAACAAATAGAATTTTGTTAGTAATTAAAAATTCTACATTGATAATTAGGGGATTTTTGAACCACTTGCCATCTGCATCGTTACAGTTGTCTACAATGCTATTTTCTGAATATGGTCAGGTTTGGGGTTTTTTTTAATACTTCCGATGATAAAATGTAGGATTTGCTACCTGTAATACGAATGTTACCCTGAGTTAGTTAAATAGGTGATTGGAAAAAAGCACAGGTATAAAAGGAAGCTGAATATTCATTTTCCTTTATCTCTAGCCTTTATGCATTTTTGTCTGGAAAAATGAAGAGATGTAAAACGTTTGGAATTAGCAAGTTAAATTTACCGTGAATTGTTACCTTTTAAAATGTATCTATTCTGCTTTGCAATTTTTCGAGGGTAAAAGGAGAGTCGTTGACCTAGCAATATGTTCCTTTGTGATAAGATTACCACCATTCTTACATAAAAAGTGATTTGATGTGAACTTTATTTGGAGTAATTTTTCATTTTTTCCGACTGTTTTTAGCTTTGGAATTGTTATGGCAGAAATTTGCACACGCCAGGTTCCTTACAGTGAGTACTCTCATCTTAATATGCATGAGGTTGTCCAAATGATTGGTGGACTGAGAAAATTGGATTCGACAGTTGACATCACGGTAGGGAACAGCACAATCAATGTGTTTTTGCTTCAGGAGTGTAATAAAATCTATTTTGACTGTACTTCTTGAGGTATGGTACCTCTATTTGCTAGTTCTGTTAGAAACGACAGTACTTGTTAGTATTGAAGCATACGTTGCCACTGACGTTAATTCATTGTCTTTCAGGTAATAAGGAAAAAGCAGAAAATGTTGGGAAGATGCAGAATCGTGGTGTTAAAAATAGATAGCAAATCATTAATAAAATAATGGCAGAAAGGTCACAATGACAAGGAAAATGTTAAAAAGCAAGACATTAGCTTAGACCTTAGTTCTTTCCGTGCGGTGTCGCACATTGATTTGCAAATCTCCACCAAAGGTTTCTGTCTCCAATGATAATGTCTTCGTCAATGTCTTCATGTCTCTACCAGTCTTTCCTTCCTTCTCCAGGTATTCCTCAACAGTGCCCCTCCATACCATTTTTGGCCTCCCTCTTTCTCTCCTCTGTCCTCTAGGGATCCATTTTGTTGCCACTGTCGTTATTCTTTCTTCACCCATTCTACAAATATGACACATTCATATCAACTTTCTCATTTTAAGGACATCCTCAATCGTTCCCACTCCAGTTCTTCTTCTCACTTCTTTATTTGACACCTGGCCAGTGTATGGTATTGCTATGACATTTCTCATGCATTTATGGTGCAAGGCTTTACTTTCTTGCTGCCACTTTCTTTTAGTTTCCACATTTCAGATACATACAGTATACGGACAGAATGGTTGCCTCATATATTCTCATCTTTAGATTACTGTCATCCTTTTGCATTTCCAGGAATTTTTTATTTTCGCAAAGGTTCCGTCATCCTTTTCTATTCTAACTCTGGTTTCCCCCAAGCTTCTTCCCCACTTACTTATGATTCTTCCCAAATTCTGGAATTGGTCCACTTTATCGATAGCATATTCATCCAATGTGGTTTCTGACATACAGTCCCTTTGAAACGTACTATTAACTACTAACATTGAAACGCAATTCCACTTTCTTCCTCATAGTTTGTGTCTCTTGTACTCCTTTGCAACATACTGTCATTTTGATCCAGCACAGGAAAGCCATCTGCAATGTCCAAATTAAAGTTTCTGAAGACATCCATATCAACTCCACAGCCTTCAATTTTCTGCTTTCCTTTGTCAGTAGTCAACCACTAACATTGATAGAAACGATAACAAAACGTTTCCCTGTTTGACACCTTAAGCTATTTCAAAGGTATTTGTGATACCTTCCTTCAGTCTTATGTTGCATTTACTGCTCCTGTAGAAAGCCTTTCATCATCCCGATTCTTTTATCTGGGATCCCATATTATCTGGCAGCGCCCCACGTTGCCTCTGTGTGGACCAAGTCAAATGCTCTGGAGATATCTACCAAGTGGATCATAAGGTTCCCCTTGTAAAAAGAGATAGCTTGCCTTATTTTTTTAATTCTTGAAAAAACATTGTGCAGACCACAATTTCTTCCGACTATTGTTGAATTATTCCGCTATCTTTAATTGAAATAGAAATAGTGTGTACTCAACATTTCAATCTAAAAATATTTTGTTTTCTTATTTGATTAGGTGTATACAGACGATTCAGGGCGGGAGTTCCACACCCTTCGTCCAACAGTAATGGAACGGGATTTCCCAGTGGATACAGCTCAGGCAGAGGGATATCGTTTGGTAATTCAGTTGTATTAAATTTTGATTAAATGCCAGAATGTCTAACGACTACGGCGAGATTTTTGAAAATATATCGCTTTCAACAAGGTCATAAGCCCACTTAAAAAGCTTAGAGCTACAGAAAATGAGGTCAAAGACAAGGCACGTAGACTAATTGGAACACCTAGCTGCAAGATACTTGTTACTAAGAACCTGGAACTAAGATTATATTCAAAAAAAATATATACAAAATTTTGATGACCTGACATTAATGAATGAATAACTTTCCATCGATTATAAAACTTGCAGAACTTTTGATGGCAGTTAATGTTCTGATCATAGCGGCTTACATTCAACTCCATTCGAATAAAATGGATAAGCGAGATATTATTTTCCAGTAAAAATGAGCTTTTCCACTAGAAGCAGGCATTTAAATACCCTCAATTCAAATTAAAAGTGCTTTCAAAAACTCTTTAATTATGTAGTACAACGGTTAAAACGACACCATATGCAAGCATACAAAATTTTATGTTTTACACAACGTATCAATAAAAATTTAGATAGATAGAGAGAAAGAGAGAGAGAGAGAGAGAGAGAGAGAGAGAGAGAGAGAAAGAGAGAGAGAGAGAGAGAAAGAGAGAGAGAGAGAGTTATATTATAATATATGACTGCATAAGACAACCTGAAATTATTTATGTACAGAAAACTAAAAAATACTCAAATACGTTGGTGACAACTATAAAATTGCCATTAATCTAGGTAGGTTGTGATCAGTTCAGAATTAATTGTTCTTAAATTATTTTGCTCCCTCAATACTAGGGGAATTAATTGCCGACAAAGATAGGTATTTCGAATGTAATGTATGTTAGAAACCGTGCTAACAAAGTACAGATAATTGCCCATCATTGGAAGTATTATGCGATCTAATTATCTGCATCTACATTTTTGTGGAGGCATTTTAGCCGTTAATGATTTGTAATATATACTAAGATATTTGTGTTTGATTTTTTTCAACAGCTGATGCAGGAGTGCTGGTGTGAATTGCAAGAGGAGAGACCAAAATTTTCATCTTGCATGAAAAGACTTAATCATATTAATCCCCATAAGGGTGAACTCATGGACAACCTGATTTTGCTGGTAATGCAATATTTGCCTTTTTTTAAAATTTGACTTTAATTTTAGTGTCACTCAAATCATATAAAAATAGTATTATCATATATTAGCTAGGCTTCGAAATAATTTTGGTATAATGGGTAAAATAAAATTTAATAGTTATTAGAAAGTGTACTTATTGTTGTATGTTAATTACAAAGAGATTTTAATGAGCTACCAAATTAATCTTTCCTTCCTTTTTAAGACTACTAAAGAAGTTGTAACGAAGTAGTCAAATTTTTTAATATTGTTATTAATATTGTTTTCTGTCATACAGCTTTTAGGGTTAGTCAAAATTTTTTCGAACCAAGAAGATGTTGGGGTTTCTACATTTCCTTGATTCATTTTCCTTTTACAGTTGGAACAATACACTGCAAGCCTGGAAATGATTGTTGCTGAAAGAACTCAAGATTTAGTTGTAGAGAAGGAAAAAAGTGACCAACTCCTATCAAGTAAGTTGACTATTTCTGACTGGTCATACTTTGGTCTTACAGCTTCAATTGAAATATTGCTATCAGTTTGAACATTACTTGGATACTTATTATAAAAGTTCCAATTATAACCCTTGACAAGTAGTTTTATGTAGGGCAAGAGAGACTTGAAATGTTAAATTTGAAGGTTATCTGATGAAAGAAAGATGAATTTTAAAAGTATAAGAATGAGTAAGAAAATGTTCGACTGTAAGTTCTTTACAGAAAAGGGAAAAACTATTTTAATAAGCGCAGTAAACCTGTCTAGGAAAGTAACTATTTGATAAGCAAAGAAATGGTCATACTGTAAGTTGAAAATATACAGGACATTGCTACTGATATTATGAAAAACGGTAGTGTTGTCGAAACATGTAACTTCTGTCCTGTCTCCACCAATAATAATTGAGCTCTCAAGTCCTGGTGAAATTTTATTATCTTACTCACCAGTCAGTGTCAGTTGATGGTTATATTTATAAATAAGCCGATACTGAAAGTAGGGACTTAAAAACGATGCCTGTCTTCTCCAATACTTTCTCCAAATCATAAATTATACTATAGAAATAATAGCTTCGACTTTTTCATTCTCGTAAGTACCCAGAAAATCTCTACCTTTAAAATTTTAACCTTAAATCTACTAGTTTACCACTCTCCATCCAATATTCTTAAGGATATGCTTGCTGCACAGCTTGGGTTTAGAAGAGGATTAAGACTGTAAAAAAATATTGTGACAAGTAGAACTGCAATTTTGTTTTCAATTTCAGAAAAATTAATATCAATACCCCTTTTTATACATAAAATACATTGTCGCAGAATATATTAGTATTATCTAGTTATTTAATGGCCAGGATTAAAAATCAGGAAAATTTAAACACTTAAGTAAGTGGAGTATATAGCACAAGACAAAATTTGTGAATATCAAGTATCACCAAGTATTGCTATCTTGAAAGCTTCTAACAGTAAGAAATCACGGTGCACTGATTAGAGGCACTAGTATTATTGCAAGCGATTTATCAATCATAGTAAATCATCTAATCTAGGCCATCACAGATTGTGCATATTGGCGCAATTTTGTGATTGGAATCTCACGCAAGGGGGAGGAATAGGGAGTACATAGTTAGTACTTCATCAAGCTGACACTTTCATTTTATCCAAATCTCCTACTTTTCTTCTCTTTTTATCCCAAACATGTGTGACGAGGCTTGCGATTTTTATTAAAGTTTAATTTCTCAACGACAGTTTGACACCATAAAAGTAACAACCAACGTGTGACTTGGAGAATTATTACACTGAGACCTTACTATATACAGTATCAGTACTATTTACTATTGACACTTCAGTGGTGTAAGATCATGGTCCAGATTAAGGGGTTTTTCATTTGCTGTTATAGGCTCCATCTTAGCATCCATCTCATCTGAGCACCCAAAATCTGCACCCACTATCAGCACACAATATCAGCACTCAATCTATATTAAGTAATCTGTTCTTTTAGCGTGGTATATTGAATTAAAGGTATCAGTTAACACTTGTTACAGCAAATGGTATAATTTGAAAAAAATCTAAGTAATATATAAGTAGACAAAAATAAGCAAAAAATTACAACTGTTTTATGCCTACAGAAATGCTTCCTGCTGTTATAGCCGAGGAACTTAAACTGGGTAACAAACCAATGCCGGAGCTTTTTAATTGTGTTACCATCTTGTTCAGGTAAGGTTTTTTGCATTACTTCAAGCAATATCTTTAATTTAATTTCAAAGGCCTTATTATCCTTCAAGGATGAAATAAGCAGGAAGTTGGGAACCAAGAAACAAAGATCAACCAACAGAAATTTTTATGGGAATAGCTTTCCAAAGTTAGAATAAGTAGGAAACATTATGTGGTGCATGAAAACTTTCATTCAAAGATATTAATTTAGAAACATTGACAGCTTTAAATTTAGATATGGTTGCATCATTGTGTTTTAAATGTAATAAATAAGGTTTGGCGATGTACGTAATGGGTGAGCAAAAATTTTCACGTTTTAAAGACGGTGTAACACCTTCTCCTTGCAATTCAATAGCGACGGTCTTTTTCTTTCTCCGAAAGAATTGTCACGATTTAAGCTGCGAGAAGATTATAAAATTAATCAATAATACAGAAAAATATATTGGAGGGACTTTTGTTAATTTGATATTTACAAAATTGCATAATTGGGTGTGTTTGAAATGAGAGAGCTTTTCAAATGTTTTTTTCTTCAAAATCGAAAAGTAGCTTCTTGTGGTTGTTTGCAATAAGAGACCACATCCCCTCTAAATTTAGGTTATATGATTTAAATTGTTGCAATTTTTCTACTTCTGCTCTAACAGTATGACAATTGTGATTTTTCTGATTGTGTATACAATTGCTTTACTATATCAGGTAACATGCAGTTTTAATAAGAAAGTAACCCTTTTATAATCTCATATATTGATTGTAACACAAATGCACTTTCTATTTGAAAGTGTATTTCTGACTCCAAATTGTTCCTTTCCTCTTTTGTTTTTTTCTAGTAAATGAACAATGATAATTAAAGTACCTATATGTTTTCTCAGTCCCATTTCTGGTATTCTGTCCCAGTTTAATCGTTATTTTTAATAGTAAAACTATTTTACTTTTATGCTCTCATTTCTCGAATTTTTAAATTTTTCAAATTTTCAATGCAATAATGAGAAATCACATTCAGTTTGGCCTATTGTGCCAATGTGTGTGTGTGTGTGTGCATGGGTATAAAATTATGTTGACGTCTCACCTTACCACATTTCGATTTCTTTCTAGTGATGTTATTGGCTTTGGACAAATTTGCTCTTCAAGTAGCCCTTTCCAAGTCGTAGATCTGCTTAATGATTTATATTCGGTAATGGATGATGTCATTGAATCCTTTGATGTTTACAAAGTTGAAACTATCGGAGACTGCTGTAAGTAATGACATTTATGCTAATTAAAATTCTTTTTGATAGTTTAAAATAAAAGAATAAAAAAGACATTGGTTACTGGAAAAAACTACATTTACTTTTTATGGCCATCTTACGCTATACATCTCTGAAGTCTTTCATGGAGTTAAATTTTTTGCAATTATCCAAGTTGATGATTAGCAATTTTGTTTTGAACTATTTCATAACATTCTTTTGTGTTAAAACATAAAATTTAATAGAGGGGCATCATCCAAATTGACCATCGTAGTTGCCAGTCATGACTTGATCTACCCCCAAACGAGTGAGCAATCAAGGCCGTATGAAAAAAGAGAAAAAAAACCTACAAAATGTATAAGGAGTATCACGATAAAGCCCTACCTGAGGCTCACATCATTCAACATTATATCTAGATTTATTTGCTTTGTCCTTAGGGCAGCTTATGAGATGTTTATTACTACATAAATAATGTAATCATCCTGTGTTTAGCAGCAAGAGTAAACGGTGGTCGTGTAAAAAAATGGAAGACTGCAAAAATGATATTGCTGAGATATCTATAACAGCTCTGTTGGTAGAACAAACGATCTGAGAAAGCCATACACATTAGTTCTAAACATCTGGGGGTCATGTTTTTTTCCACTTGCATTTCATAATGTAAACATGAAAAAAAGATGTATACATAAACTTGTAGGCTATTTATAGTTTTAGTTAAAACACAGAATAAATCTAGAACTAAAAAATCAAAATATCTCAACCTCTACTTTAATAAGATTGTTTTCATGATGTAATGTTAAAATAGCTTCTTTATATTTGGTAATAACTTAGAGATTCAGCACAGTTAAACTCCAATTGCTAGACCTTGTTTTGGGCTCCTTTTGCTTTACTAATAACTTAAAAGGGTATATTTATGGTATTTCTAAAACAATTGTATAATTTTTCCATATAGTAGCATTGAATAAATTGGAATATATTAGTAATATTAAATAAATTGGAATATATTAAAAGGATGAATCGATTTTGAACAAGCTTTAGTTTCTCACTGTTTATCCTTATTTGCCAGCTCGGCCCTCTTAGCAATAATACTATAGTAAGATTCTGCTTTTAATTTAAATCCAGTTATTTTCTCTAAATGACAGTTTTAGTATGTTCCAAACTTTTACTTTGAATTTGGTCCCTTAATATGCCAACAATATTTTTATTCATTTTTTTCCCTTCTTATGTCGTTATGTCTTTAAAAGTAGATAACCAAAGACTAAAATCGATTGCTAATATTTTTTAGCGTAGAAAAACACTATAATCCTTTTATCAAGATATATTCATTTTCATAATTTCTCCTATATAATTCCTACTTCTAGATATGGTGGTGTCAGGATTACCAACCCGAAATGGCGACTTGCACGCTGGCGAGATAGCTGCCCTTTCTCTACACCTCTTGTCTGCAATGACTAATCTAGGCTACAGACACCTTCCTGAATCTCAGATTCAGTTGAGAATAGGCATGCACTCAGGTACGAAAATGTAGTAACAAGATTTCTACTCTACAAACATACTGATAATGATTTTTTGTAGTTAATATACATTGGTCAATGCATGGATCATCAGTATTCTGAAATAAATAGCTTTTTCATTTCAAAAACATGTTTTGATTTTTTTCAAATAAAGTTTATACAGTATTTTATGGCTTTCCATTTGTACCTATCAATTTTTTCTGCCGATCAATTTATATATCTATATATCTGTCTGTCCAGCTATCTATCCATCTATCTATCTATCTATCTATCTCTCTGTCTATCTCTTTGCCTATTTATATACCTTTCTTTCTGTTTACTACTGAAAAAACCTTCAACTTGTTAAGCGTTTCAGCATTCGTCTTATTACTGACAAAAACGAAAGTTATATTAATGCTGAAACATCAGAAAAACAAAGAGAAACCACCCTCCTTTTTAGCAGTGTATTAATTTGAAAGCGACATCCCTGTAAGAGAAATTAATTGAGAGAAGTGTATACAACGCTTTGCTGAAAACCATTATATGTAAATTTAACAAGTCATAAAATATGTTTTAGGTGGAGCCATTGCACCATCTAATTGACTTACCTAAAAAACCTACTAGATATTGATAACCTCGTAAATACCATGATGGGGGTATCATTGTTTTAAGAATTGTTAATGGGTAACATATGGAGAAATGAAAAGAATTCAGGAATTCAGCTTACTGGACTGTGCTGGTTCCAGCATTAAGTAGTTACGAATTTTAAAGAAGTTGGCTTTCTTACCTTAAAAAACAAACGTTAATGTATACTACAAATATGAATCATCAAACTGTCGACAAGTATTTACCAGCGAGTGAATTTTATCCACGTTAGACACCGACAGTTTTAAAACATTGCAATCAAACAAAGATAAATATGAAGCTGTGCTATGATAAGTTGATCACAAAAACAGACTTCGCACCTTAACAATCTGACATGACCAAGTCAAAAAATAATGAAAAAGGAAAAAAAACTTCCCCAAATAAAACAAATTATATAAAATATTGAATCAATCGGATTGGTGGTAAAGTAAGTTCCTTTTTCATACTCTGGCGTAATTAAAAGAAATAATGGTGAAATAGCTTTCCGTATAATATATACCATACACTTTGACATAACATAAGTTTGTTAACTGTTGATACATATGTATGTGAACATTTATCTTTGAATGTATTGTTTACACTCTATTTGATTGGTAAAATACGCCATTATTTGAAATACGGAGAGTATAAGACAGAACAAGTATATTAAACAAGAATTTTTTAAACATTTCTTATTATGGATTTGGGTCAGTTTCCTTTTCACATGAGAAATAAAATCACCTGGTATAAAAAAAAATTAGCTTCAAGCAAACTTAACATACTTGTACAATTAATATATTTACAATTTTAATTCTTTTGTATAAACTACAGGACCATGTGTTGCTGGTGTTGTTGGATTGAAAATGCCTCGTTATTGTCTATTCGGAGACACTGTAAATACATCTGCCAGGATGCAGACTTCAAGTTTAGGTAAGAATTTCAATTTGAAAATGAAAAATTTAATGATTAAGTTTCGGGTATAAACTGTTAGTCCCAAATTTATCTATTTAAAACCCCTTCCCAAGATAGCAACCCCGCTTAAATTTGTATTTATTCATTTTATTCCCACATCTCTCCACAATTAATTTTGATCTGTTTTGCCTTGTTCTTTACTGATTTATGTACTGAAAGATCCTTGGTCAGAAATTCTTATTCTACAGCTTTACACTGTTATTTTTGGTTCTCTTGTTAATGTTTTAATTTGACGGATCATTCTTTGGGTTACTATGGATTACTATGGGGTACTTTGCGATCGGAAAATATCACCACGGATGAAGAGAAAAGCTCAGATAACGGCAGTCCGCCCAGCTCTATTATATAGTCTGAAAACTGTTGCTACCACCCAGCAACAACAAGCTGAGCTAGAAGTGGCTGAAATGCGCCTGATGAGGTGGTCACTAGGTGTGACATGACAAGATAGAATTTCTAAGCACCACATTCGAGAAACAACCCATATCAGGAGACATAAAGACAAGACGAGAGAGTCAAGACTTCGCTGGTACGGGCACATAGCAAGGCGTGATAAAGATTATGTAGGAAGGAGGGTACTGAGTTATGATGTTCTCCGTACGAGGCGAAAAGGGAGGCCGAGGAAGAGGTGGAAAGACATGATTGACAGTGATATGGAGGTTGTTGGTGCGAAAGATGCTGATGTGACAAACAAACAGGCTGGAGACGGCTGATCCGCTGTGGCGACCCCTAACGGGATACAGCCGGAAGACAAAGAGGAAGAAGAATACTATGGGTTACTCAGGTTAAATCTCTAAAAAAAACATATTACCATTATAGTGCTTCAGAAAGATATCGACCATAAGTTTCCTTTTCCGATAAGATTTTTAGCAGTAATTGTAAGCGGATGAAGAAACTAATTGGAGTGATAAGTTTTGATTACTTTATTCAACTGTTTCCTTCCTAAGCTCCTATTGTTCAAAATGTAAATAGAAACACACACACATATATATAAAAGGAAACCTTTTGTGTAGTCGTTTACTAGTTTTCAATATAATGACATTATTTTCTTAATAATTTTCTGGTGTACTGTTCCTTCAGCTTTGAAAATACATCTCAGTGAAGATACCTACAGCATTTTGGAGAAGTTAGGAGGCTACATTACAGACTGTCGTGGAGAACGTCAAGTGAAGGTATAACTGAGGACAATTATTTGCATTATTATTAATAATCTTTCATTACGCCCTCTTGTCTTACTTTGCTGGTATTAAGTCTCAGTGATTTTTACAAAGCGTGGAGAAAACAGCACATGATAAAAATACAAAATACTGTTCACCTGATAAAAAATTACATTAGTTTTAGGTATGACCCTATTCTTTTTCGTCAAAAGGCCAGAGATAGGACTGCCTTGAAATTTCTAAGGAATACTTTTCACTACTTTTCTTCTCAGGCACTCAAAAGAGTGTCCTCGGTAATGTACACAATGGGGAGATACGAAGAAATCATAAGTGGTCCCTATCCTGAGCTAGTTTTAAGATCACACCTTCGCCAAGTATGAACAGCTCTTTTAGTACCTCTTACCAGGGTTACCAATGGCGATTGTGACAATAAGCTGATGTATGCTTCAGGAAGGCGATTAACAGACCCCTTGGCTGCCAGACTTTGTGCCATGTTTGGTAAATTCTAGGTTAAAAGGAAGAAAATGGCAAAGATTGCTAAGCATTATATTAAACCTGGTATTGTGAGACCTTTTCAAATGTGTGGTAGATAGTGTCTAATGAAACTCCGTTTAATACTACCTCCATTTGGGTGATCGTTTCGGAAATCTATTGCTTTTTAATTTATCTTATACATTTTCAACCAAATGCCCCCAGTACCTGGGAGATCTTCAATACCCATAGGTAGTAGGAATCTCTGCACCCAGAACTGATTCCATATCCAAGATTGCAGACTCGAAATATGGTATAACTTATACAGACCAGGAAAAAAAAGCCTGTTATCTTCGAAAAATACTCTCTCCTTAGCTTTTAGCAATGTGAAGAGTCTTCGTTTCAACTTTCAGTGGTAAAACTTTCCCTTCATTCTGACCCTCCTCATATTTGATCATTTTGTGATGCCAGTTTCCAAAATATTGTTAGTAATAGTGACCTTTCATGTTGACCGCTATTTACTTTGGTTCGACTGGGCCCTACACCTCCATGTCTCCAAAGTCTTACTACCTATACTCTCTGTGATATTTTAGCTGTTAGTGTAAAAGAACTTTAATGTCAAGATAGACCTTTCGTGTGCTTCAGATTGTCTCTTCTTCAGACCATTTGTTACCTATTTTTCTTGTATCGATCTCCCTCTTCTGATTCTCACTTACGTATTGAGACAGCATCAAACTCGGTTGATAAAGCTTTGAAAAAAGCACCTTACAGCAAACATTTATGATATTGGTGACTTCATTGCTTATCACATGACTTGGTTCACTCATTCTAATCGGTCTGACAAATATGGAGAAGTTACCTGCAACCTCAATTTTGTCCATGATCCTGTACAAGTTGAAAATTATGACATCTCAATTTTCAGATTCAGAGTGGAAAGTATCTTCCCTTTCAGACCTCTTATTGCCTTCTTTTCCTAAACGTTATGACGTTCCTCCATCTTTACCTTCTTTTGGATCTCCTGAAAATGTTATATTATCACTGTACATATTAAGGCAACTGCTTAATGCAAATATTGATTACAAGTCACTCCATCCATTCCTTGGTGAGCTTCCTTGGCATTCAGTCTTCAGCTAGTGAGCGTCTGATGCTGCAACTGAATTCAAGGAATGCGTCAAGGTTGGTTTAGATATATTTGTACCTACACGTAGTAAAAAAAGTTCATTTTCTTTTATGTTTACATCCTAATTGTCCTTCTACCATTGTCCTCATAGACATTTCTATATTCAGTTTAAACGTAAGGAAACCGATTAATCTTGGTTTTCTTTCAGACATCTTAGTAATGCTTGTCAGAGGGAGATTTTTGACGCTAAATCCTGCTTTTCTGAGGGAGTTCAGGTAGTACTTTTCCATAAAGACGTAGAAGTCGAGATTTTTGAGAGAATTACAATAGTGTTACAATTCCACTTCTGGCAAGTCGATGTTTCTTTCATATTTTTATTGTGTTTGGTTTTCTCTATCTTTTATGGAAAAGGGCTTTTTTTATTAAACTTCTTTACGCTAATTTTTGTCTAAATTACACTTGTGTTTATTTGCGGGATTTCCCTTCGCAAACTGATCAGATAGTGGCTTCTGTCATCTTAAATCCAAGGTTGGTTGTGAAGATTGTTAATGTGTTTGATCTATCTAAAGCTCCTGGCTTTGGTTTGTTTCCAATAATTGTTTTAAGAGTGCTTTTGAGACATCTAATTACTCTCCTAGTGATGTTTCCTTTGCTCCTGGAACATTTCTAATGATGTCCCAGCCTCTAAGACTGCTTGTAATGCATCTGTTTCTGATATATGCTGACCTTTAGTTTTCCTTTTGTCGGTAGTAAGGTCTATAAATGCTAACAATGTACTGCTGCAGTTCTTGCAGGGCCAGCAAAAACGGCGTGTCGTTCAAGAGAAAGCTGTAATACTTACCACCCTCTAATAATTAGTTAGTCATACTCGATCAGTCTCATGACAACTATAACAACCATACTGTGGCTACTTCTTCTCTTGAGAAATACTCATCTGTGAGGATGCTTTGCTGTGTCATTTTGTTAGGATATTTCTTTGAGTTCTTATATTTAATCTATTGGTTACAATTCTGGCTCTAACAAGGCGTAACCGCTGGAGTACAATACAAGTAACTATCACGTAATCCCTATTAATGTCATCACATACTATACTTTTTAGATTTTTCAGCAGTTTTTTCGACTCAGTTTTACGAGTGGCTTTTACTGCTTCGTCTCAGCTCCACCTACTCTCTTCTCCCCTTTCCCCCGTATTTGGCAAAAGTAGTTTATTATTAGTTATAATATTTTGGATGGAAGTAATGGTGTCAGGTTTGCATTCTGATTATCTCTCCCCTGTCTTTTTCCTCTCATTTGAGTTTATCATCACCAAATAGATACTGTGGTCTAACGTTTAACCTCGGCTTTGTTATCAATGGTGCTGAAAAATTGTTGCTTGCCTTTCGCACAGTCAAAATTGTACCAGTCTATTTCTGCTAGTTTTCTGAACACCTCGCATTTTTTGTATCTCAATAGTCCTTAACGATACAATTTACCATTGACTTTAAAGGGCGAGTTCATGTCAAACTTTTATGTCAAGAGTTCAAAGGTAGTGACCTCCTTTATGTTACTTGACAATAGCATGAAATTGATTTAAAATTCGTAATACTTTAAGTATATAGTCTACTTTGTTTTATGAAACAAAGTTCTATATGTATCAAACTTGCATTTCACCCATTGGAAATTAGTGAAAAAGGGGGAAACATACACAGGTTATTTAAAAGTATTGCTCTGGCAGGGAAGTTCCACTTTTTAAGTTGTCTCTTCATTTCAAATTTAATTCGTGATGGCACTGTTACATTATTTGTGGATATGCCGTCTCCTTGTCTAAAGTTCAATACGAACAGAAGTCAATCCAGGAAAAATGAGCCAAGCTATTACAACTGTTGTTCATACAATTCTTTAGGTAGACATGTACATTTGTTTACTCCTTTGCATTCTACATTTAATTTAGCAATATTTTATCCGATTTTATATCTTAGGGTCGTGGTACAATGACTACCTATTGGCTGAAAGGAAAACAAGGGTTAGATCTTGTTTATCCAGCAGAGCACTTGGCACTTTCGGAGTCACAGCATTACTTTAAATAGAAATTCTATTGAACTAAAGTGGACTTGACAGTAAAAAGGAAATTTTAATTGAACTCAAAGAATATATAAATTTACGTGAATCTAGCAATGAGTTTACTTAATTAATGGTAATCTGTAATGTATAATTGATTTTGCTTGGACAATTGTCTTATCAAATAAAGTGATGTGATAAAACAGATATTTCCAAATAATTTCAATTTCATTATTCTTTATAGCTTGAAATACTGATTTTGAATGTTTTCTATTCCCATCGTCGCAAGTCCTATTCAAAATATTTATGACATTGCTTCACAAACCTCTAGCATGACGGTAAAGGAAAATTCATAGCGACTGGTTTGTTATGCGTTCGCAACGCGAATTAACAGCTTATTTCCAGGCCTGATGGCGAGCTGAAATATAATAGTCTCAAATACAAACAACCCCGGTATTTACATATCTAAAAAGGTGTTGTATTCCTAATATGAAGGTATCTTAAAACCCGTCAAGGAAAAATGTAGTAATATAGTAATCCTTTGAGTTCTTCCTACTTAGAAAACCTGACGTAAAAAAGAAAATACTCCCCATCCTAGTACTTTGATTACAGAATATTACCAAGTATTTTCAATGTTCCAAGTAAATTTTACAAGATTTAGTGTGCGGATTTAAACCTTCCAGAATAGCTAGAAATTTCCTTTTGTCACGATTAAAGCCATTAAATTCTGCTGATTTAAAATAACAAGGAGCTACCTTTCAGAGCCGACCATAACTCAATTTTTATGGAATTTGATAGCCTTACCTTAACATCTTATTGTCATAACTAAAGGCTCAACCCAATGACCACTGGATTTGTACATTAAATTTCAATAAAGATGACAAAGAGGAAGGAAAACTCATAATAATATGAACTTAACTAATTGTTAAGTACCGAAAAAGTCCCTGTCGCAACTCTGTCGCAAGCTGATTATGAGCTAGAAAATAAACGCCCAATGAAATTTGTTTTCTAAACAATGCCGACAAAAAAATTCATTACTTTTTGTTTGTAAAGAGTTATCGACTTCATCATAAGTTTAACGATCATATGATGGTGTAGACAGAGTAGTCCATAATAATTGTTAAAGGGGCCGTCCAAAGCCAATTTCTTTCATCTTTCTTTGCATCTTCTTCTTACTTCCTGACAAGCAAAGAGTTAATAAAATTATACCAAAGGGCAGTTCTGGTGCAAAAGAAAAATGAAATGAAAACGTTCGTTTGCTCCACCAAGTTAGATTTACCACACTGACAATGGAACTCAAAACCACTGGTTCTACTTAGCCGGTCGAATAATCTGTAGTGATTTCCAAACTATGCTTGTTGCATCTTTAGCTTCACCGTTGCGCTGCTCTTTGTGAAAATCTCACTCAGAATATTTTTGTCTTAAAACAGCTTTGTTAATGATTTATGTCATAAAGATACAAGAAAGACACCAAGTCAAACACAACTGAAAAATGAGACAGTACTTAATCATATCTTCCTACTTGGCCTTTTTTAGTCAATGGCCTACTTGAAGTGTCTTTTCAGGGAATTCCATGTTCCACTAGAAAAATGACCGTACTACCACTGAATAAACGCACCAAAGGCGATGCAATAAAGTTGTTGTTACTTCTTCGAGTAACAGTCTCTATTTGAGGAACTATCTGGTCACTCCGTTGCCGTCGCAAAGCTTAAATTGGTCTGCATCTTCCTGGTTAAACTTGAAGGTATAAGGCTTCTTCATCTTTCATTAAGTGTAGAAACTTTGAAGTGTTGCTTCATTCTGGTTCACCTTTAACCTCTCAGAGTTACCCCTGAAAAAACATTTGTGAGCAAAGTGTGTCCTAATTTATAATTTATTTCCTGCAAGCCTGCGGCAATACTGACCGAATGCGATTAAGTGTACTGTAGTTTAATGCTGATATTACCTCCAGCAATTTCGTCTCTTCTACATGCTTATATTCCCCAGGGGCATTGAGGATGTCTCACATCCTCTAGACCGGAGCTGGCTTTTCCAAAGTCTGTGTCATTGATATACGTAGCAACCTACTCCAACACCACAGATCACTGGGATTAAGAAGAATAGCTCGTTTTCATTCCATTACACTTGTAGGAAACAAAATAACTAATTTTAAACTTCTTAAGGGAGGTACATAAACGTTGAGTACTTAATCAACCATGCCCTGGCAAATAAAAGCCAAAGCAGTACATTTTATTGGTACGAAAGATTCTTGCCAAATTCTTCTTTCGTATGCGTTACACATCCGTGTCCATCAGTATCTTATGGAATTCCTCTTCCAACACATTGAGGTCGCTGTCCATGAAACCGGCACATCCCAGGATGTGGTCAGCTGTTTCTGTCCTGTTGTGACAACGACGGCAGTAAGGTGAATCTGTTTGTCTTATCTTGTGTAAGGTCTCCCTAAATTTCCCAACTCCACTACGGAAACGGTTGAGCCTTAAAAGCAGGATGCGTTGGAGGCCTTATTCAATCGGGTGATCTGTTGTTTCTGGAAGGAACCTTTGTAACCTGGGGCACTGCTAATATGTAGTTCTCCTTTGTTCCTCTAATCATTCTGCAGTTGAAGAGTAACCCAGCTTTTGCAGTAGGTCTCGGGCGATGGTCCTAAAAGGTCTCCGTTACTTGAGGCGGCTAGGTACTCTGCTCTCGTTTATAGTCCCATTAAGCTGATGGTCTTCAGAGTTCACTGCTTCCTTTGCAACATTGATTATGATATTTTCCCGGCGAAGAGTTAGTGGATCTATTCCTGAGATGGCATGCAGTTTGGCGCATGACATGTGTTTCACATGGGCACTCTGGGCTCAGACCCAGCAGTAATATTCAGCAGACGCAAATACTAAGGCTGGGGTCCGTAGAGTCATCTGGTTGCCTCCCCATGTAGTTGCAGCCAGTCGCCTTAGGAGATTAACCCTTTGTACTAACTTTTTTGGCCACTCTTTGAAGGTGTTGTTTATAGATCAGACTACAATCTAGAGTTACACCTAGGTATGTAGGTGTAGAGGTATATGAGAGGGTGTGAGTGTCATCGATTTTTATCACTAGTTCACTGTTAGCCATATTGTTGTTGAGAGAAAAGAAAGCTGTAGTTTTTGCTTGGCTTAAACGTAGTCGCCATTGATGGAAGTATTGGTAAATCTTAGTAACATCCTCAGACATTGTGTGCTTGATTTAAACTCTGTCTGGGGCAGTGTAGGCCAGTGCTAGGTCATCAGCATAGGTGTACTGAGTGGAGGTTGAGAGGGGAGTGTCCGCTGTTTAAATATTGAGGAGGATCGGAGCTAGTACGCTAACCTGTAGAGCACCTTTTCTCAGTCGTCTAGTCCGGCTTTGTTCTCCGTTTGGGTTCCATGGGGCTCAGCTTCTCATTTGGGTACTTGTAAACGTTGACAAGTATACCCTTCAATGACGATTTTTACTCATTCTAGTGCATGATTAACAGGATATGGAGCAGAGTTCTCTGTTTGGATGTCCGAGTAGCAGAAGGTGGCAAGGCCAATGGATCTTTCTAAGCGTGTAGCCTACAAAAATAATTACAAAATTAATTATTGATGGTTGTGAGGTGGACCAGGTAGAAATCTTTTGTATACCTGGGTCAACTGGTAGCATCAGATGGTAGGTCAGACTTGAAGATAAAAAGAATTGGTTTNGTAAACGTTGACAAGTATACCCTTCAGTGACGATTTTTACTCATTCTAGTGCATGATTAACAGGATATGGTATACCCTTCAATGACGATTTTTACTCATTCTAGTGCATGATTAACAGGATATGGAGCAGAGTTCTCTGTTTGGATGTCCGAGTAGCAGAAGGTGGCAAGGCCAATGGATCTTTCTAAGCGTGTAGCCTACAAAAATAATTACAAAATTAATTATTGATGGTTGTGAGGTGGACCAGGTAGAAATCTTTTGTATACCTGGGTCAACTGGTAGCATCAGATGGTAGGTCAGACTTAAAGATAAAAAGAATTGGTATGGCTAAAAATACCTTTTTAAACCTAAAACACCGCTAACCAGCCAATACATTTCATGGAAAACCAGGATCCATTTGTTGAAATGTTATGTATGGTCAATCATCACCTATGGCTGTGAAACTTGGACGACAAAGAAGCCTTTGAAATGTGGTGATACCGCAGGATGGAAAGAGGGTCTTGGAAAGAAAAAAAGACAAATGAAAGGGTCCTGAATGATATAGGAATAAACAGAACAACCCTACTAGGCACAATAAAAAGACGAAAAATTATATTTTATGGACACAAAATACGGCACAATTCCCTTCAAACAATGATAACGGAAGGCACTGTTCAGGGTAAGTGAGAAAGGGGAAGAAAAAGGACCACGTGGACAGGCAACATTGTTGATTTGATGAAGAAAAACATCAACAACTGTGCTAAACTGGCACTGGACAGAATGAGCTTGTTCAGTGAAACAAATTGACAAATTATGTACTATAAATTGAGGATAAGGAGGGTTTTATGTGGTTGATCAATTAAGAATAGAACGTTTTGAAACCTATGCAATTACTAACTGTACTTTTGGCATGCTGGTACGCCACTGGCACGCTTAGATATTGAAAAATTACTAAGATTATGCTGGCTTGACGCTTGGGTTTTGGAAACTCCTAGCCATAATTAATTTTCACCTTAGAAATAATGACAAAATGACCATGTTGCGTTTAATAATGGCAAAAAAGTCCCCTGTCCTTTCCTATGTATGTTTCATTCCCCGAATTCACTGGGCACTGTAAAGCTGCATTATGTTTCAAATATGTTTTGCAATGTGTTGGCCCAAAGGGGGCCTGTTTGGCCTTGGTTGACCCCCCTTCTAAAGATGCTGTTTCGATTTAACACCACCACAATCATAATAGAACTCCCTTACCGTTTTTCTGGGTAATGGTTTACGATGTCTATTCCTATTTTTATTTTTCTTATAAATTTTCAACCAAACGAGTGGCTCCCAGTAGTTACTGACCTAGCTGACCTTCAATAATCAGGGAAAACTAAGAATCCCTGTATCCAGAACTTACTTCGTATCCAAAATTGTAGACTCAACGTACGGTAGAATCGGCTCTACACAGGTCCGAAAAAACCCTCTTACCTTCAAAAATTACTCCCTTTTTAACTTCTAGTAATGCAAGAGGTCTACGTTTCAACAAATTTTCTTTGCTGATTTTCCTTCATTCGTTCCATTTAAGCGCCTTGTGAATTAGTCTCCATAATATTCGTACTGATAGTGACCTTCATGTTGACCGCTATTTACTTTGGTTCGACTGACTCTACATCTCCAGCCTTACTTCCTATACTCGCTGTGTTATTTTAGCTGTTAGAGTAAAACAACTTTGATCTCAAGATCAGCCTTTCACGTGCTTCAGATTGTCTCTTCTTCAAGCCACTTGTTACCTATTTTTCTTGTAACGATCTCCCTCGTCACTGTTTCATCATATTATAGGGGCAAACCACTTCTTCATACATCATTAATAGCCCTACCTTTGGTTAAAGCCCCTCCCAAGACAAAAAAAGCCCACAAAAAAACCAACAAAAAACAGAATTGGATTTTTTTAATGACTTAGATACCGTATCTAAACGTTATTTGTCCTGTTACATAGTGCATTTTTAGTTTGGAGTTGGTGGGGTTATATGTTCTTCAAAACACTACACTCACATCCAGGGCATATTAATCGTACTTCAAAAACAGCCTTTTAGTATAAAATGCTTCAAGTTATGTAAACTTAAATCTGGAAAAACTATGGGAAATAAATATACTCCTGGACGAAGTAAATTATAATTGTGAAAAGCAACAGTAAAAAGTTAGTTAAAAAGCAGATGATAGCAACATACGCGTTTTTCTGTAGTACCTTTTAGGAAGAAGCAAACGTCACAGGAAGTGCTTGCAGGTTTTATAAAGATATCAAGCACGCCTTTTCTGTAGATATTTGCTTAATAAAAGAAGTATTCGATGCAAATATAGTGAAGACCATAGTCCATAAATGTGGATATACAAAATACAGTTTTATTCATCTATTCATCTTCATTTATAAGTCCGTTATTGAGTGTAATACAATAAATAACTCTTACAGTGTTAAGGGAAAACATTTTTTTGTAACATACTATTTCAAAGCAGCATTGCCCAAGACACAACGTAGCTAAACTGCCCTACCCAGTCTCTCGCGCTAATTTCCATTCATAATGGATAATATTAAAAAGTCCTATCTATATGGAATACATTACCATGATTTTCTCTCTAAAAAGATGGCATAATTTATTACGACAATTCAAAAAGATGTGTGTAAGGTCCATTAGTTTCCATACTAAGTACTTGACGATTCCCGTAAGTACCTAAAACAAGACAAGAATAAACATACAGACATTAATAATAGAAAATCGGATAGCATAAGTCAATTAAATTAGTTACATTAATCCATTTTGTTGTTTTTCGGCCTGTTGGAGGACAGACGAGTACTTTAAATGAAAGGATATTAAAGACTTACAAACTCAATAGAAATTCAGCTCATAAGTTTTAACACTGACAGGAACTTTACTTACCTTTTCGTTTTTGAACCTGAAGAAGAGTTATTGGCTTTAACTGGCAAATACAATCTTTAGAAGCTTCAAAGTAGCAATTACGCTTTATCCCAAAGCATCCACATAGTAAAGACACGCCGATTAAATAATTCTCTTTAAAGGTGCTAAAACATTTATCTTATTAATTAGCTTTCGGCAAAAAGGGAATACAATAGCACTGATTAAAGCTAATACCCTCCAGAACGTTCTCTGGTGTGGCTCATAGTGGTATCACAGTTCGTCACTGAAGTAATTTCACCAAAAAGTCCAACAACACCAAAGGAAGACTGTTGTTGAAGATGATATAAAGGAGCCACTTTTGTGTGATATGCGACGAGGAAACATTGAAAAAATAAAAAAACAGGCTACATTACTTTTTCTTTTTCCCATTACATATTTCTAAAATGCTTCTCATAACATAATGCTTAAAACAAGAATTTACCTTACCTTAGACCTTAGGTTATTCCGTCTTGTGGGCGTTGGGCACCGAGGCGATACCATCGATTATGGTCTTACACCAGGGAGGAGTTTTCAGACCGCTTCTGTAGGTCGAACGCCAGGTTATTTTCAGTTTATGGCGCGCTTTGCGGGTCGTTATAGCGGGAGGCAGTGGATATTGTCCAGCAAACTTCCAACGTATTTCAGCCAGTATCTGGTGCAACTATTTAAGCCCTGATCTTTCTAAAACTTCCTAGTTGGTTATGTGGTCTCTCGAGCTTATACCTGGAATTCAACGTAGGTTACGTTGATGGAACACGTCTAGCTTCTTGACAATATTCTTGGAAGATTTCCATGCTTCGCAGGCATATATGGCAGTGGTCACCATTATGAACATATAAAGTTGAAGCTTAACCTGGAGAGCTATAGGCTTTGTTCTCCAAATCTTCTTCATCATCTGGAAGCTTGCACATGCTTTACCTATCCTTGCCTTTACATCTGCATCGATGTCGCCTGTGTTCGTTAGAATGCTACCGAGGTACGGTAACTTATCCACCGTGTCCAGAGGAACTTGTATCGATTGTTATTGGCTGAGGTGGATCCGAGCCCAACGTATTTGGATGGCCGACGGACTCAGGCAGTTCTGGGAGTGACACTTACTTGGGTTTGTGCAAATTCTGTTGGGTGCATTAAACTGTTCCACTAGTTTTTCATTGTATCTGAATTTTCTCCTAAAGCAATATTTAAGTAAAATCAAGAAATAACAAAGTTAGTGGGCCAGGGCCAAAGCAACGGACAAAATGATCCGTTAGTTTATTTTCCGAGGACTTTCTTTTAAGAAACCCCCGATGTAGCTCCAATTGGGAACTCCATGAGAAAATTATTTAAAATATGATGTGATGATATTTAAAATTATTTAAATATCATCACATCATCTTTTCTAGGGTGAAACAAGAGACACTCGTAGTATTTGTCCTCCGCAAAAAAAGCACTTTGTCATGGCCGACGGGAAAAACCAGGAAGCCAATACCAAAATTTAGTAACGCTGTAGTACTAAGAAATACTTTTCAAATACTGGTATTATAAATAAATCTGGATTTCTACTAAAGAATTCTTTAATTCACAAAGCATGTACATGTCAGCAACAACTGTATAGACTTACCATGTTTAACAGAAGGTAGCCTTTCCTGATCATCTACATTCCCTGCACCCTTTTCCTGAACTAGTCTCTAAAATAATAAATGTATACTAGCAGTATTTTCAATAAATTACGAGAAGAGCTAAAAAAGCAACATAAGAAACGAAAAAATAAACAAAGCCTTTTCTCCGGATAACCTAAACAGCAGACTCCTTTCCTCTAATGGTCTCAACCACAGTGAAATATGTATCCACTTCGTTTTATCAAAGTTTTTCCCCTCCTCCTTAGGCCACTTCGTCCGTACCAAAATCGTATCATTTGTCGACTACAAATTTGGGGCCTAATATTGACGGTAAATAGGGGTAAACAGCAGGGTGTTTGATCATAATTAAAACAAGGATCTCCTTGCCTACAAGTAATTCATTGCTTCAACTAAGATGGAATTGAACTCATTCAAAAACACTGAATTTGCAAACCCTGATGAAATTTTATACAAACTACATAAAAATCGTCTAACAAAACAGTTCCAAATCACTTTGAGAACTTCAGCTGCTTGTTAAACTTTATGCAAAAATAATATCAAACGCAACAAAAGTTTATGAGACCAAAATGTTCGAATAAAAATAAGCAGTTATGTACATTCTTATTAAAAATTATAGTACTCTCGTTTCGCACCTTAAATATCTAGCACAAATCTATTCCTAAGAGTTCAAACGATCAGAGCTCGATACAAGCAAAAATGGAAAAACTCAAGCTACCTCATTCCTATTGTAATTGGCCTTCCTGTTCTGAGTCCTATGAAAAGCCTAACTTTTGAAGTATCACGTTGAATCGAGCGGCGTTGGGTAAGGATTAGTCATCAGTATTATTTTTACTGTATATCAAAATGTTGGTATCACAGGACTTAAACGCATTGAGTTTTCAT
>RDPX01000018.1:2390683-2443087 GCA_003991215.1 Morbakka virulenta | reverse complement strand
TGAATACATCTATCATAAAAAACAGCTATTGGTTGTCTAAAAATCGGATCGACCTATCATTCCGGTCCGGTGGAAAAAAATAGTCTTATCCGGCTGTTTAACATTATAGAAAACGTTTACCAGAACTCAAAACCTAGTAAATACCCCCCCCCCCCCACCACCACAAATGACGGAAGCTTCCTAACGTGATATATTGAAACTTTGGTTCAACTTGTTGGAAGAAGAGCTTGGATGCGACGCTTCGACCATCTTGGTCTTCCTTAAATGGGAGGGGGAAAGATATCTTGTGAGGTGGTTGAAACCTTATCATTTTTAACAACATATAACTTTGTCCTCTTTTGAAAGGAATCACGACGATTTTTTCTATTCCAGTATGTTACAGTTGAGTTTACCTTATGGCTCCAGTACCAGTATTTGATACCGTATCAAGATTGGTCATAATGACAAGATATGCTTTAACCTGGTCAATTCCTACAAATAAACATCAATAATTTAGGTAACAAAAAAAACTCTTGCGATACCTCAACATATTCTGCATCAACTCCATCCGAAGGAGGTCTTACTTGTAATCTTGCCTGTAAGACTTGTTGCAAAATAGCTCTCCCAGAAAGAGAATTACCATCTTTGTATTCGTCAGACATATTGAATTGGTTGAAACCACACCATTTCAAAAAGGAATAAAATGCTGAAAACGAGGTCAGGAGGGTTTCTAACTGCAAACCCATTGGTGTGACAGCTTTGTCATGTCATGAGTCGTTAGCTTTTTCTGAGCTAATTGTGATTAGTCTGCTTGAAAGGAAACATTCGACTTCTTGAATGTCTGCAGGAAGTCGCAAACGTTTTCTGTGATTTAAACGAATTCTTTCTTGACGAAGTTGGTGACTTGTCCGCTAAGTAAACTCCTTGATCTGTTTGTGGCAACTGGGGAACGAAGACACAGGTCATTAGGAATCACGCAGTTATGTAGGGATCCCAAGGAGAATCTCAAGTGATTGGTTAATTCAGCAATCTTGATCTTTGTACTTTTGTGACGTCAGCAAGACTGAAAAATATCATCTCCATATGTTTCTATAATAATCTTGACAATTCTGAACTTTATGGACTCAGAGGAAGCCATAGATGTAAGAGCTTTATCATGTCATGAGTCGTAAGCTTTTTCTGGGCAATGGAAATTCAGTATCATTGTTCAATATTCAAGCCTTTTTATGGTTGTGCCTCTTTTTTCATTTCACAGCTTGTCAGAATTTAAATTTGATTTGTTTGAGTTATTTCAACGCACTGGTGGCGGCTACGTCTATTTTGAAAAGTCATTTGACTTAGAACGTATTGAAGTACACGTGCTGTCTGCGCTTTGACTTTCTCGTTTCCGCCAGGGCCCAGATCAGTCAATTGTTCTGATAGGTTTTAAGCCCAGCTTACAAGATCAAGGATGCAAAAAGATTGTTGTGTGCAGACTAGGGTTGCAACTCATGTCTTGAAAAACACCAGGGATTGTCATTTATTCGATTTTAAAAAGGCTCAAAAGTAGTTTAATGCATAAGAATCTTCAGTCAAAAGGCTCTTACTTGGTACTGAATATCTATAAGTACCCTTTTGTGACATTTTTTGGATCATTATTTGAATTAGTACCATTGTCTTTAATGACGTATCTAGTACAGGGTACGAATTAGAAAAATAAAACAGCTTCCCAATAATATCATAGCAAAGCTAGTAAAATGTTATTGTTATGACATCAAATGGTTGTAAAATGCCTTATCCTACTTGACTATTATTGTTAGGCTATAACACTCTTGAACAATAAAGATCAAATATTAAATTTCGCATTTTTGTTGTTTGTCTGGGATAAAGATTCGCAAAAATTTGAAAATAACTTTGCATTTTGGAAAGTCTCAGTTGCTTTTTCGTCCCCTGTCTAAATATATATGACAAGAATACCCCAGTAAATTTGCTACAAAATTTTCCTTCATGCATTAAAAAGTTTTGAATTTTTTTATCGTTACTACCCCGTCCCTAAGGCTTCTCCCAATTAACCAATAAAAATCTAGTTCCGGTTTAAGTCCGCATGACACTGGTATGATCATGATCGCGATGCAACTGTAGCTTATGCAGTCCACATTTTCGACTACGCAATATCTAGAACTATCCAATATCTTGAACATTTCGGTCGTTTCCAAGGGCGTACATAACAGGTGAAAGTTGCCCACCAGAAAGTTTCAAATATATTTGTTTTTATTAATAATTCAAAAGATTTGTCACATTCGACATCAGAGAATACTTTAAGCGAAGGTAAAGTAGGTCTATGATATGCCAGAAGATATCGCTTAATCAGACAAAATGCACTTATAAATGGACTTTTAGGTAATATATATTTTTGTTTGCCGATATCTGAATTAGTGTTTTTAGACACTGTGCTATTTCCGCAATTGTATAACAGTGGGCACTGGGTCCAATCAATTAAAAATAATTTGCCTCACTCTGATTTTTACTTACCCAGCACATCAGGAAAACGCAATAAAATTTTTAATGAAGCCAAATTTGAAAAATGTTTTAATAGCCTCATTTGCATTGCTACGTTCTTCGCAGGAGAGCCAGCGAAGATGAACGTAAAAGATATTATTTATTTCCTGCTTGGCGTGTTTTTCATTAAAAATAAAAATGTACTGTTAGTGATTTTGAGTTCCAAGTCCTTGTTTTAACAGTAGACATCAATATCATCATCAAGTTTGAAAAAAAATAAGCTTAAAAACTGCTATTGCTTATGAAAAGTCTGATCTTAGTCCTCACACCGATGTTCTTGCCCCTCCAGGTGTTCCGTACGGCTGAAAACGCCTGCCTGGTTTTTGAAATACCCTGCCTGATCTCATCGTTAGTGTCTCCAGTCTTAGTCATCTTTGATCCCAAATAGGTGAACTGTTCTATCTCTTCAATCTTCTCTTCATTTAATGTGATAAATGCATCTGTTCTCTTGTTCATCTGCAGGTGCTTATTCTTGCTATGCTTATCTTGAGGCCAATCTTTCTTGCTGTACCTGCCATGGTATTAATCTTTGTCTTTGTGTCGGTGTGCAAGTAGTGCAGCATCGTCAACAAAAACTTTAGGTTCCTGAGGCCACTAGTAAAGCAGGAACAAAAATCCTTTCTTTCTGTGGCGACATTCGTCTTCATATTCCAATTCACGCCAAGGACGAAGCGAAAAGGTGAGAAATTACATTCTTTCTTCACTCTTTGTATCTTCCACGCGAATTCTCTGTGGATACTGTGAAACGTTTTCCCCAGATCGATAACCACACAATGGTGAGTTCCAGTTTTATCTTTGCTCCAGGATCTGCCGTAGTGTGAAATGTGGTCTGAGCATGACTTTCCCACACAGAAGCCTGTCTGTTCTTGACAAATGAACGATTCCAAGCATCTGAAAATCTTGTGTCTGATCTTGCTAAAGAATGAGTGGTGGGTGACAGAAGCGTGAATCCAATTATTGCAGTCTGAAGGGTCGCCTTTCTTAGGTTCTTTTACAATCAGGCCAACATTCTGGGCCTCAGGTGGTGATATGTTCTCCTATGCCTGTTTAAAAGGCCCAGTTGGCAGTAATTCTGTCTCTTTCTCCTCTGCTCTTAACATCTAAACTGTGACCTCACCCATCTTGGCTTCCTTTCTATTTTTTATTGTCTTCTTCCGCTGGTGGTATATCTGCAGTGACTTTAGACTCTGGCTTGTTTAAAACACTTCCAAAGTGTTCTTTCCATACTAACCTTCTCCTCTTTACTAGAAATATGGATGCCGTACCTTTCTTTCATAAGGCGTTCATTAGTACCAAACTTTTGTTTCAGTTCTTTAGTGATTCGGTGCAAAGTTTTCAGGTCCTGTCTTGCCGCTGCCTCTTCTGTATTGACTGTTAGTCTCATATACTGCTTCTTGTCGTTTTTGGTCTGTCTTTTTACTTCTTTATCCAGCTCAGAGTATTTTCTCTTAACCTTTTCTTTAATCCTTTTGATCTTGTAGATATGATCTTCTATTTTACTTCATTCTTCTCATTGAATTTTTGTCATGTTTTTGTTTGGATCTACTCCTCCTTCCTCTTCCTTCTGAATCCCAATCTTCTCCGAGAGCTTGATTAAAGATGTCAATTTCATTCTTTTATTATTCTTCTAGTATGCTGAAGCGGTTTCTAACCTGATGACTAAGGGCTGTTCTGGTGGTCTCTTGCTTTATTTCCACACAGTCAAGGCTTTTTTCTCTCTCTCGTGTCCCTTCTTGTCTTACGCAGCTTACGTGTAACTCTTGTCACAAGAAGGTTTTAATTACTAACAACATCACCTGCCCTGCAGATTCTCACGTCCTGCAACGCACTTTCCCACTTTTTGTTAATCAGGATGTGGTCGATATGGTTCTTGGTTGCCCCAACTGATGATGTCCTTGTTGTCTTATGGCTATCTCTGTGCTCTAATAACGTTTCTCCTATGGCCAGATCATTTTCTTGATAGACATCACACATCCGTTCTCCATTAGTGTTGATGTGTTCACAACTGTCTCTCTCCATGAAACCCACTCTTCCTTTGTTCACATTGTCAACTTTTGTATTCATGTCTCCAATAACTAACAGTACGTCATGCAACTTGATTTTATCTGTTGCAGCTTACAGTTGTCAGTAGAGAATATCTTTGTGATTCTCCTACCTATATTTAATTAGAGCATGACACATTATTACAATTAGATTGATGTATTTAGAGTTAAACCTAGCCTTCATAATTTGAGGTGCTATTGCCTTCTAATTTAATAGGGCCTTTTACATCTTGCTGCCAACAAGCAAGGCAATTCCCTCCGTGTGCTGATTGTCTGGTCTTCCTGAGTACAGTATTGTGCGGCCAGATGATAGTTTCCATGTTCCATCTTCTGTCCATCTTGCTTCACTAATTCCCAAAACGTCTAACTCCTACATATCGAGCCCTTCCTTTTTCTAGGTCTGCTTTCCTGCCAGATACAATGTCCAAACATCCCAGCATGTCACTTTCGTCTTCTTTTTCCCATTCGGGGAATCCGATGTCTGGTTGCCAACTTCCTGTTAGTTTCGGCTGTCATCATCTGTCCAGTTTCCTGGGTGCTTCTTTCCCATTACCACGAGTTAAAATTTGGTTTCTGTTGTTTTTTTCTATAACGGGAGCTTTTCCATGAGGTTGGGTTGTCGGCCCAACGCTAAACCCTCCTGTTTTATCCAGGCTTTGGACCGGCAGGAGACTTATGAGGCTTCAAGCGGAGTTAAAGTATACATATATAGTATGTATATATACTAAAATATTATAATAATATATACTGACAGAAAAATTTAAGAAATACCATACTTATTCTTAACATCCTTGTTAGTCACGTGGGAAGAAATGCTATGAATCTGTGTATTGGGGGAGGGATAACTGAGCATCCTTAAGTTTCTTAACGATTGCAAAGGAATTCAATTTTCCAAGATAAATCTTTCAAGTTTAGAATATTTCTTGGTTAAACTTAAACTAAAGCTTTTCAAAAAAACGATAAGTGACCTTTATCAACATTTGTACTGTAAAACACATCGAGATGCCGATACAGGGGAAAGAGCTTTCTTTATAACCTTAGAACAACAAGCCGATATAGGAGCAAGGCTATCGAAACAGACTGTAGAAAAAGAAAAAAAGTACGTGAAAAGAATGGCTATTACCAATAATTAATTTTGGAATATGATTATGGATACAGATAGTTCTTCTAAGGGAAAAATGGAATAACGAAGAAAATACAGGGGGCAGAAGTTTTATTTTGGAGGTAAACTGAAAAGCAAGTTTTGAAAAAGTTTTAGAGACCATTTGAAACTTGTTCCAAACAATGCAAAGCTTACTATTTCCGGATTAAAAATGTAATAGGGTGTATGCTTGAGAGAATCATATGTGCATTTCCGCTTAGTTCTTTTGAATCTGAAAATTTGTGCGTTAATAGAAATTATAGTCATAATGCATTAGAAGCTTTCAGAATTATAGCAGTTCAAAGTAACAGTGAAGCGAGAAGCAATATCAAATTTTACATAGACCTTCTTTAAGACTCACAGTTTATCTTAGGGGTACTTGTTGGACATTAAAGGAGTTTTTTTGCAAGTCCTTCCATATCGAGATCTGTATACACCATTCTCCTTACCAACTTCTTTGTCTTCACTGTCATTAGAGATATCGTGGTAGCCATTGTTGTCATTATTTTCAAACATTTTATTCCCATTGTTATCATTGCTGTCAACCATATCGTTCGCAGTCATTATCCAATTCGTCCCAAGTTTTGTTTTTTGTCATTTTAAACACGTTTTTCATTGTTTCACTGTCAATTATTTCGCTTTCTTTAGCTTTATTGCTGTTGGAGTCATGTCTTTCCCCATTTTTTTGTGACATCTCGTGCTCTTGAGCTGTTGAGATTAGTGAATGTCTTCGTCTAAAGTGTTGACTATTTTGTCTTACTCTTGTACCATCAGTGATCAAATATTATCTTGACCCAACTTCGTTGATGATCGTTACCCTCAGGGACCATTCCCTTGTTATCGGGTTCTCTTTTACCACTTGTTAAATTACGCTGGGGAACAATTTTTCAATAACTTTGAGTTGCATTGGATATTTCAACTGATTCTGAAGGAATTTTAGGCGCTGATTTCATTGAGTTCTCTTTTACCACTTGTTAAATTACGCTGGGGAACAATTTTTCAATAACTTTGAGTTGCATTGGATATTTCAACTGATTCTGAAGGAATTTTAGGCGCTGATTTCAAACCTGAGATTAGTTTTTCTCTGCAAGCTCTTGTTTGTATACAATTTGAGGTTAATGAAATTGTACAAATGTGAACTTGCGTAAAGCATGTATAAGCATTTTCACGTCCATATATATATATATATATATCTTCTAATATTTTGACCATTCTTGTTTTGTTCCAGTTCAAACATGGCTTTCATAAGGAGACATCAGGCAGGAGCAGAGGCAGACATTTTTTTTCTAAATAACAAGATGTCTTTTTGTAGAATTTGTCTGCACTCTCTGCGCGTGCCATATAAAAATGCTAACCCCTCTCTAAAAAGAAACAGCTGAACGTATTTGAAATAATGGATTTGTTTAAATAGTCTTGTTTTATAAACATATTCCTTTGGTAAGCGAAAAAATAATGTTTTAAGTGTGGGTCATCCTAGAAAATAGAGCGCGCTTAATTTAGAGGGGTTTTCATTTAAACAAAAGAATAAAACAATAGGAATATGACGCAACAGCCTTCTCTTCAAATCATTCTTCCAAAAAATCATCGACAGCTACTCGAATTTGCAGTCGCTCTGAGATCTTTGCCTTGCAGAAAATCTGACAAAGGAAGTTAGATCCAGAATTATTGGTTGCTAAATAAAGAGTTTTTCGTTTTTCTTTGGCTTATGTTTAGGACAGAGATTATTCATTTTGACTTACAATCAGTCCAAAACTTTGCAGAAAGAAAGTATGTCACCAGTAAGTGGCCACCGACTTGCAATGCTGACGAAAGAAACCGTGGATCATATGAGGTCAGAAGAAAATTTCAAGCTGTTCTACGCGTCAGTTATCAAAAAAGCCTTGCTGAAATCAAATGTTGCACTTCCGACCTTGCCGCGCAAAAGAAAGAGGCCCAACTATTCGATATTAGTGTATGTCGAAGGTTAAAAACAAATGATATTCCTATGCACAGGCTTTCGTTGATGCTTGATAAAGATTTAGTGTGTGGACTTTTACACCATTTCTTAAGCCTATACGCTGTTGTTTGAGTTAATTCTATCACCTCTACCTTTAAAAAAGTTTTTGGGGTTAAAGAGATCGTAATGCTTTATGGTGGCTATGGAATGGCAAATGAATCACCTAGGTCGTTCCCCTAAATTTTTCAGTTTTTTTCTGTCATCTCTCGAGGGCTATGAGCAGAGGCAATAACAGCTACTTTGAATAAAAATAGAAATCAAGTTGGTTTTAGCTTTCCAGTAATCATCAAACATTGCTTTTCCAACTCTTGGTCTACGTTTTAACCATGACAGTATTGAACATACTGATGCACACTGCTCTACGGTGGAATAGAAGGCGCTATTGGTGTCTGCCTTAAGGCCTCTGAGTCTGCTCCCAATCTGGTGATTGCAAACTTGTTTAAGAGATTGTCTCTGATTGAGACTTTTGTATTAATTTCCTTGTGTATTCTATAAATTACAACGTCCGGTCGAATGTGTTGATTCTAGGTAAACTGGCTTTGAGTAGTTTCCCAGCTGCATGTTGGGAAACTACTCACTTCAAGATGATTTTTGTCTTTTTTGTTGGCTTGCTTAATTCTGTGTTTTGCTAAGTGTGAAGGCAATTAAGTATTAATCCATCTTCCATGAGAACTTATTGACTTCCTTCTATTTTAGGTTTATTTGATATGCTAGTCAGTTAACTGAATTTTTTCTGAGGGACCTTTGCGTTTATCGTAAGTTGATAACAGAACGATTACTCAGTGCCATGAGAAACTGTAGCACATACAGTCATACCAATAAATTGTTTGAATCTTTAAGAACTAATGATTCTACTTCCTTTATAAAAGAGCTCTGCCCTTCCCAGCGGTTTTTATACTAGTTTTATCTAATACACAACTAGTTAGGTCATTCTCTGGTCTTAGGCAGTCTTGGAAATAAAATGTACGTACCAATATCTGTTGTAATCTTTCATACCTGGTGACTTTTCTTTTGTAGGTAGTCCAAAATTAAATGTAAGGTGAAAATCTGTTTATGGAGTTTCTCTGGGCTAAAAACATAGTAGAATTCATGATACACTTACACATTTAATTTTTGCTGGTATCTACTATAAATTAGAATAATTAGAACTGTTTTGGTGATTTTCTTTTAGAAAGTTCAAAACGATTTTGTAAGGTTTAGGAAATCTTCTTGTGAAAAACTATATTTTCTAGCTCTCATGAAAGAATCTTGACCGCTTTTGTCACTCACTACCTAAAGCATCTTCTTTTTTCTGTAGGTTGGGATTATATTTAGATCATCAGTTAATCGCTTAGACCTTTTCTGATTTTCGTGGGAAAGTACTTGAGCTTGTTTTCGTTGTTTTTAAGCTTGTGCTGAGCAAGAAGTTTATTATTTTCTCTATAATATTGGACAGCAGCAGGTTTGTAATTTTGAACATATGTTAGATGGTAGCAGGGATTTATTAGCTCTGTGAAGGATAAAAGTTAAAAAAAGATTTTAAACAGGACTTGAGGATAATTTAATCTTGACGATAAAGCTGTCAGTATCACTAACTTGAACCTGAGAGAAAAGTTTTATCCCCAAACAAATTTTCTGCCTTTTCTTAATTTTCTTCGGAATTTATTCCTGTCTGTATCATATGTAGAATATACGTAGTAATAATATATGTAGATATCATAGAAAATGTTTATTTCCGACGGAAATTTCTTAATAATAAACATTTTTCCTGCGGCCCAAATTTCTCAAAAAATCCAATGAGATTAGATTCCTGAAATATAATAGCATCTCCTTCATTTTGTTCAACGTATAACAACATCTCCTTCAATTGAAAGTGTTCAAAACATTGTTACACTTCAAATTTCTAGAATTAGGAAACGATCTTGGCTATCCAAAATCAAGAGTATCACAATATTAAATAGAGGCGGTTATTTGTGTAATTTCTCTCAACTGTTTCAATAACAAAAAGCAGTTTTTATGCAAACCATTTTATGCTTGTGTTACTTGAAGTTATCTTAAAATTTATTAAATACAGTTAAACTGTCTGTCATATTTTTAGTTAACGTCGCCAAGATTGTAACAGACATATTCGACTTGACAACACTTGGCAGAAAAGCTGTTTATCTAATGTCTAGTGGTCGGCTTTCACCAGTTTAATCAATTAACGTTTTATTCGATGCAAACATTAATAAATAACTTTTAAAAGTTCATGAAAAATGCATTCTACTTTAAACCATCTTTTCAGTTAATGTCCGACCGGTTTCCGACCAAATTTGAAAAATACTGGACATTATATTACACGAACTTAAAAAAGGCCTCTAAAAATTTGGAAAACTCTGACCTCTTTGGACTCAGAGAAAGCTATAGATGTAAGAATTTTATCATGTCATGAATCGTAGCCTTTTTTTGAGCTACGTTTCGACAGATACTTCTCCCTTGTCCGGATTTTAAAAATCTGGATCAGTTAAGAAAACAGAGTTTATGTGTTTTGGATTTTTCTGAAATTGAGTAACTTTCCTGTTTTGAAAATGTTTTAAGATTGCCTTAGATTAAAAGCCTCAATAAAAAGTATTTTTTATTACACGGGAAAAATGTTATATTCATTTAATATTCAGCCCTTGCTAGGATTAGGCAAATGGCAAACAGTATTTTCTCTGCGAAGGTTGTTTTATTTCTAAGAATAAACTGTAATTCATGATTATGGCTTCTAAAAAAGATTTAAAATATTCAAAATAAAGAATTTTATCGAAACATTGGGATAAAGTTGAAAAAACTGGAAGTTCGTGTAAAACAAACGGAACCGAACAACAAACAAAATCACTATTTCAAAATCGTTTGTAGTATGAACCTTTCTACAGCAAAGATATTTGCTTGATCGTATCGAGACAAGGTGCTTCACCATCAAAATGTAATTTTTGTAGAGCTCATATTATTGTGCAAATACAAAATATTTTCTTAGAGTTTCTTCTCTTTCGAGTTTGAATGAAGCATTTGAAATACAACAGAACGTTGTCATTAGTATTAGTATTAGTATTAATACTAATATTAGTAATTGATTAGTAATTAATTAGTAATTATTACTAGTATTCGCAATTAATTTGTAATTATTACTAATATTAGTATTAGTATTAGTATTAGTATTAGTATTAGTATTAGTATTAGTATTAGTATTAGTATTAGTATTAGTATTAGCATTAGTATTAGTATTAGTATTAGTATTAATATTAGTATTAGTATTAGTATAAGTATTAGTATTAGAATTAGTATCAGTGGTGTTTTATCAGTGGTTTTATATCAGGATGGTTCATATGGTTCGTTATTGTGTTTACCAATTATTATTATTTATTTTCTCATTATTATTATTCACTGTGCACTCAGAATTAACAATGACGGTCGAGTAACTGCTGGATAGCAGGACAAGTCCCTTGGTTTCCAGTAGTTTTCTCAGTATCTTTGCAGTTCCTAACAGACAAGCTTTCCGAAAACGTTCTGTGGTTCATTCTATTTCACTTTCCTTCGGCCAGTATGCAAAGTTCTTTCCAATCGTACCCAGATGCCAATGTTTAACGATACTGTCTTAACTTCTCTTGCATTCGTTTTTAACCAGTCTCATTACTTTGTGCTTATTCTTCATCACAATCCAGACAAGATGGGTCTCCTCGTGTCTTACAGTTTCTTCAGCTCCAATCAAGTCTCTCTCTCCTTCCTGTCTTGTTAAATAAAGTCTTTTGACATTGGTTTTTGGGTTAAACGCTCCATTCATGGTCAGTTTCTTTTTGTTTTTCTTTCAAGTTTTTGTAGTTCATTCTTTGACCAATTTATCAAGGCAACACCATACCTCAGCAATGACATGGCCCAAGAATTTATTCCAATGATTTTATTCTTTCCATTTAGTTTTGACTAAAGAATCTTTTCCATTATTTGAAGGTATTCCTTTTTGTACAATTTCTTTCATACTTTGATTCTTAATCTCGTCTATCTCCAGCATGTTGATACTTATATCATCCTTCACCAACACTTTAACATTTGTCAGTCGTACACAATCACTGTTAACAGCTTTTCCTCTTTTCATTACAACCACTTTACACTGTTCTTACCAGAGACACAATCTCATTTCATCATCTTTAAAAAGGAGGTTATTTCCTTTCGTCTTTTCCCTTTCAAGTTGATACCTAGCACTAAACTATCTCCGCAGCATCGACATTGGTGTAAGACAAATCACAAAGAGAAGCAAGGACAAGCAGTCACTCTCTCAAGATTTCTTTCTGAATAGTTACTTTTTTTATTTTTCTGTTGTTAATAGCGTTTTCCAACAAGGCTTGCTTCTGACTACTAATTCTTTATGGTTTTCTGCAACTCCAATCATGTAAAGACATTATATAATAAACGAATATGATACCATATCGTAAGCTTTACGCTAGTTGATCCATGCTGCTTAGAGATATGAATGTCTTGTTTTACTAATTCTTTATAATGATTTTGTCCATATAAAGCTGATCTTTGTACCCCTTGCCTTCCTTTTACACCCCTTTTGTTTATCCGTGAATATCTTTCTCTCTCTCTCTCTCTCTCTCTCTCTCTCTCTCTCTCTCTCTCTCTCTCTTCTATCTCTCTCTTCTATGTATGTGTAAATCTGACCAGCAGCTATTCCTGTCAACATTTTCATAGTAAGTGGTAGACACGAAATCGGTCTGTAGTTGTCCACAGCATTAACTTTGCTAATTTCTTTCAGACATAACAGTGGCCTGCCTGTTGTCATCCATATCGGCACCCTTTCTCATTATTTCATTGAATTGTTTAACAATTCTGTTGTGGAGTCCCTTGATGTTCTTACTTATTCCAAATGCAATGAGGCCAGACATTCCAAACAGGAAGGCCCGGGGCCTTCCAATTTGGGGTCTCCTTGAATTGCTCCTTCACCTTTTCTTCTTTAATATCTATGACTTCTTGCTTAAGGTTTAATTCTGCCATCTCTTTAATTTTCTTTGTCCATTAAGCCTGATTGTTGTGCTCTGCTGGGTTTCCCATATTGCGCTCCAGGAGTTTCGTACTAGATCTGCATCCGGAATTAGAATTTCACATCAATCTTTTTCATCTAATTCGTGAAACAACCACCTTTGACCTACTTCCAATAATCTCTTTTGACGCTACTCTTTATTTCTGGTTTCGTGTCTCATAACCTTTGTAGCTTTTACCACTACCATTTGCTTTAATTCCTCTATGACTGCGGTAACACCTTTTTCTCTAACCCTATTCTGATTATCGATGTATTCCATTCCTTTATTGCTGCGTATTTCATTACTCTGTCTCCTCTCAAGTTTACTAATAACTGCTTTTAATTCCTTAATCTCGTTGTTAATATCTCTATTTTATCAAGGGTCTTCTTTTAGCCTTTGATCTCTTTTATCAGACCCAATATATGAGCTACATACCATATCAGTACAATACTAGATATGTTTGTTTCGGTTATGGTGTGCGTAATGAAAGCTTTGTTAATAAGTTCAAGCTTTTTTATTTCGTTTTGTATGTTGTTTTTGCTCACCATTTTGAACGTTACTCATGGTGGTTACTTCTTATCCTTTTAAAAGGTACATATGGTAGTCAGCTGTTCTGTCTTTTCCTCGCTCAACACAGCATCTTCCCAAGATCCAATTATCCAATACTGTCACTAACATTTCCATTCCTATCTTCTCTCTCAATGAGTGTTTCTATTCGTGTTTCTTGTTCACCTTCAAAATGTATTCCTTCTTCCTGGTCATATTCACTGTTATACCTGTACGTGCCCTTTCGATTTCCCTTTTGATATTCTCAAGTTCTACATCTGTTAACCATTGATTAACTATAATTGCTCGTGCCTGCTCCATCAGTTTCTGTTCACTAATCAGAAACAGCCTTTTTCTCTCCCTATTTCCATCATTTTCACTCCGTTACCAATCTATTGATGGACTTACTCCATTTCTGTCTGGCAGTTGTTTGATGACAGTGGTCCTGCTCATCCACAAGATACCTGCCAAACAAGACACGCTTCTCATTATTGATTCCAATACGTTGCTCTTTGGTGAATTATCGTTAGATATTTACACTTAAAATGAGGATGGTTTTATCACTAGAGGGAGCTGCCAACCAAGGCTAAAGAGCCCTGAGCCCATGAGGCAGATTTAACTCCACCGGACGCCAACCTGGTAGTTTAAGGTCTCAGGATAAGCTGATAGGTAGTACACCTTGCCTAAAGGTGACCTGGAGGTAGCTCTGGCAAAGGGTAATCCCATTTGCCCATGTCAAAACTCTACAACCAGATGCTTTCTAATGTTGTACCCAGGACAAATTATTATTACTATTATTTATGATAAGTATAATTATACTGGGTAACAATTTTCAATTTTTTTCAAAAGTAATGAAGTTTCTTAATTGATTCCTACGAAATCTGGTGTGCTGAGTTCGAAAATGACCATCATTTTCTTCCTATACCTCCAGAATAATGACGACGATGATGCCTGTTGTTTGAAATTGCATGACAATTTTCAGACAGTTCTCTCTTTTCTTCCTGTCAGCTCCCTGTTGTTTATGTTAAATTAAATTAAATTATTTTGGCCTCAAGAAAAAATGGCGGATAACCCACCAGAGGAAGAAGGTACAGAACAGAGTAAGAGTGAAGCTGCTGAAGGGGTCCAAAATAATGACAATAATACAGAAAACCAAGAAACGGCTACTACAGATACAAAAGGAAAAGATGAAGAAGATAACATGCAGAAAACTACAAGTATAAGAAGTCTAAATTCAGAGAAGAACAGTGTTAGTGACAAAGGTACCCGATTAATTGAATTATTTTTTTTTTAATTATCATGTCTATATTATGACAAATGAAAAAGGTCTCTCACTAACTTTACAATACGGTACAAGTAGCTTTCAGTTGTACCCTAAGATTGGCGTTCATTGCCTTACTTAAGCTCAGTATACTTCTCACAGTATCAGCCTATGTATATCATCTTGTACAGACCAACTTTAGGAAAAACGAGAAAACAAACTGCTGTTAAAAATATTTATAAAGGGTTTGAGAGAACTTGGGTGCAGTATAATTGTACGTTGAAATTACACAAACACTTCCTAAGGCTACTGATTTGTGAAATACAGAAAGTGGAGTCTTAGACCATGTCAGGTGAACTTTTTGAGTTGTGCTGACTGTCATCATCGTAAAGACTATAGTTAAACACTAGCAGTAAATATTGCCTGGCCTGTTACAATGCCAAGGCTCCAAAACCTTTAGTCTAGGCCTTCAGTTGCTTCATTAGGCCACTCTTTGGCCATAGATAAAGTGATAAATCTTTCATCTTTGGCTTTGATGACGTACAAGGAACCATTTTGTTTCTTAAGAACTGAAAATAGCCACATTCACAGGCCAGTCTCAAGATCAAGTGCATCTTCAAATGGATTTGGCCATTATAGACCGGTGGGCACTGTTGGGGAGGCTGTACTACGTGAAAATTTTTAAATCTTGGTTATTTTCTGTTATGCTTGACAAACAGCCCAATACATTTTTACTGATCCTTTTAATTATCGAATATAAAAAATGTTACTAAAATTTATTCAGGATCTTAATCACAAAAATCCTCTGTCTGCTTTGAATGTAATTGCCTTTTTTAATAAAATGGCACTGTATCTGAGGACATTAAACCCTTTAATTTATGCCAATTATAATTTCAAAATAAAGGTGCTTTGAAGAAAATCACCCACAAACTTTTCCTATTGTTGAGGGCCAGATAAAACCAGATATTTTAACATTCCTCATTAACAAGCTTACAAACATAAGAATCTAAACTTTTGAATCCCAAATAAGTGTCAAATAAATTAATTTTACACAAACACAAAATAAAAAAACAAGATAAATGGGCTTTCAATAAGTTACAACACTAGAAATTACAATGACTTGAAAAAGCCTGTGACACAATTGTCTTCAGCAATCTGCCTCCTTACTTTTAAGTGTTTTGCAATGTTATCTACAGCTTTGAATATAAGCTCAAGTATGTCAGATACTAAAAGGTTCCAGGTCCAATGTGACTATTTGTTCAATATGAAAAGCCACTATAGAGAAGGGTACCATTTAGGTAGTATTTCATACTACATTAAATCTGAAATATTATTTTAAGTTAAACTAAACTTTGTTCAAAAACTTCTTTGTTTTCAATTATCAATTTTAGTTTGAAAACAAGTCACAAAATTTCTGACCAAAATTTGGCAAAGAAGAAATTGATATTTTAATGGAACTTTTGTCCTTGTGGATGCCTTATCCCCCTCCCTCCCTTCTACATGCAGACATTTAGATTAAGTTTGCAAATTTAAGTAGATCTAAAATAGATTAGCTTCAAATAGATCATTTAGATTAGTCTAAAACTGTAATCAACTAGTTAGCACCAATTTTATTTATACTCAGCAATATTTCTGTATGTACCTCTATAATCTACAATGTCTACTATATGGTATAGATTATATATATATATATAGCTTGATAACTGTTGTAATTTGTCATTTTTGCAGTGGATATTCTTTTTAAGGCAACTGGGGATGCCCCAATAATGAAGAGAAAAAAGTGGAAAGTAGACCGCCAGAAGACCATTGCTTACCTTGTGGACTTTGTGAAGAAGTTTATAAAGTGTGACCCTTCAGAGTCTTTAGTAAGATAATTGTTTTCTATTTATCTATGTTATGTACTTTTGTATATCTGTCTTCTCCAGTTTGTTTGTGACATGGTAAAAACTTATGTTTACTAACAAATTTTTAGATACTCAACAAATGCTGTGCTTGTAACTCATTTGTTTGCCATATTAAACGCAACCTTGAAACATGTAATCTTGAAATTGGAAGATTCCAGCCAGCAAAGTAACAAGTATGCTATAAATAGGTTGTGATATTTTGCATGGTGATTATTTTGAAGTGATGATGTTTGACTGCCTTTAAGTCTCTATATTACCAGGGCAAATTTACCCATCATGCTCTCATTGTGTAAAATATTGCTTTTATGACTATTAGTTCAAAGCATGAAAGCATANTCGCATGGAAAAAGAAGAACAGGCAGACCTCCAAAATCATATATTGATGAATTGATTTCAGACTCTGGTCATAACCTCAACGAGCTACCAAGAGCAATGATGGATAAACATAGCTGGAGGGACGTAGTCAGACGAGTCCGAGCTAGCTCGACGCAGTAAGTAAGTAAGTATTTTGCATGGTGATTATTTTGAAGTGATGATGTTTGACTGCCTTTAAGTCTCTATATTACCAAGGCAAATTTACCCATCATGCTCTCATTGTGTAAAATATTGCTTTTATGACTATTAGTTCAAAGCATGAAAGCATCATTTTTTGACAGTTAAAAGTTATGCCCAAATATCACATGGAGGCAACCCCCATCCCCCCCAGATTGTTCTTGAACAGGACAAATTCTAACAATATAACTTGAATGGCTTTCATTTTTTAGCACATAAAAGCTCTTCTTTGCTTAGTATAGTATCATTCAGATAAGCACTATTGATACATTTGAGGCAGCAATACTTTTTAGTTAGATCTAAGCCAGATTTTTAAGTCACTACATTTCTCTGGTACCCAAGGTATTGAATAGAATTATAACTATCATCCTGCAGACATTGAGCAGAGCTGTTTAGTAAGAGTATTGGCCAGTCTTTCAAGGAAAACAGAATGTACCTGGGAATCATCTTTGATAGTCATATTAACTTGTAAGTTTTTAGCCTGGCTCTAAGACTTGCCTCAATTTTAGTTACGATAAAAGGGTACATGGCATGCAACAATGCCCAGAGGCAGTCAGTGCACTCTATTTTTTTAAAGTGACTTGCATATAACAAGGCACGCATGCCATTAAGGTGTAGATAAAATAGGTAGGTTTTGTGGAAGATCTAGCAGCAAGTTATGTCAGCCTAAGAAGAACCTTGACCTGATTATGATTATAGTCAAGAGAAAAACAAAAAGAAAGAAGAGAATTGAAAAAAATAGCATTGTGAGGAAAGACACTCATGGAATAAATGGAAGTCATGGACTTAAGAACTGCAGCATTGAATAACAGGTAATGCAATAAATATCCTGTAATGGTGGTACAAAATTAGAAATCTCCTGGCTGTATGGGTCAAAAAGTTCTATTGTAGAAAGGGGAAGGAGTTGATTAGAAAAGGTTTCAATGGTTCAAGAAAACTTAGTGACAATCAGTCCTATGACTCATTATTGGACTTAGTATAGGAGATTCATTTGGAAGGTAGGGGCAACTGACCAAATGTGGTGACAATATTCCATGCATGTAATAGAATATCCTTAATGATATTGAGTACTCTGCTCATGGAGGCACTTTTTCTGGCTAATTGAGAGAGAGCTGTCAAGAAACCTTGATATCAGATTTTTAACAAAGCTCCCCTGCCCCACCTGTGCCCAGCCTTTTGTGATAAAATAGACTACCAGATATTTTAAGGAATGCCTTTCAAAAGTTAACTTTGACATTGGTGACATGGTGTCATAAAACAGTGGTTTTCCACTGACAGAATCACTTCTATTGACCAGTGCACTGTAAATGAATTTGGTGATACATTAGCAGTGGAATTACTTACACTTTCCTATCATGCTTATGTGAAAATTGAACAGTGACCATACTTGAAGGAGGCCAAGGCATTAGTACCAAAGGAAATGTGCATCATCTTGATAGTTTTTGCTGAAATAGGCCTTTGGCACCACAGCAGGTGATTGAAACTCTTAAGAAAAGTAATGGTTATGTCTTAAAGTTCACAGATCTCTACATAACTTGAACTGTGAAATCTTTCAGCAGTACTTTAAAGTAATGAGAAACACAATCAGCAATGGTAATATCCCATTCATATTACCAATAGCAGTTCTGTAGTCAGAGAAGAGAAGCTGCAGAAATGATAGCAGCAACTTCTATAGACCAATGGCTGGATACAAATGTGACCTGTGCAACACAGACTGTCACTCCCATATAGGCCTCTACAGCCACAAGAGACATCATGCTTAGGATACTAGGATACTATCCCATGATAAACCTTGACCAATGGAGGACAAATCTAGTCAGATCATCAACCCGTGAAATGTAAGATTTAAGCATAAAATGACCACGGGTATTTTTATGTATCAGACAGTTTTTTAGTTCAGAATTGATGTTTTACATATATTTTTTACCTTTTGAGCCTCAATTGTTTCCTGTTTTTTTTTGTTTTTTGTTGTTTTGAAAAAGCAATACGATTTTAAGTAAAAAATGTTGTGTGCTAAGAAATGTTGGCCCTAATAAGCTACTAAAGCTGACAGCTGCAAAGTAGCAGAGAAAAAGATTTAAGGAACCAAGACATAGTCCAGGTATATATTAGGTGATTGATGGGGGTTTTTTGTGGTCCTTTCTTAAAACTGAACAAAACATCTGGTGAAATAACAGTCACACTTTAAGTACCAATAAACACTTGACATTTTTTGTGAGATCTGAATAAGGAAACGGGATGAGGTTTGTTACAAAAGGCCTTACCTTTGCCATAAAATCTTTCAGGCCCGTAAGGCACATTAGGCTTGGACATCACTGCTTCACTTTAGCTGGTCTGCAGCTGCACGGTGTGCCGAATTCCATGACATCCACCCAACACCATTCTGCTCCACCTCCACCATTCTTCTCCAGGTTGTCATTGGGTGGCCTCTCTTTCTCGTTCCTTCCAGTATCCACCCAAGAGCCACAGCACAGTCATCCTGTGGGTCCTTTCTCAATACATCCAACTCCAGCTCCGTCTTATTTTGCCTTTCCTTATCCTCTCTGGCCTTGTCATCTCTAGAAGTGTCTTTTGGAGATGTGCTGCTGACATCAGATCTTGAAAATCCGCTTTAGACACTTGGTCTGAAAAACGTCTAGTTTGCCAGTTTCCAAGTCTCGCACCCATATAGCAGTACTCACAACACAAAGCTCCTTAAGAGGAAGACTTGGCTTTTGTCTGATGCCCCCGGCTTGCCAGGTGTGTAATAGCCCCTTGAATTGTGCGCTGGTCAAAGTTATTCCCTTTCTGACGTCTGCTATCCCCCACCATCCTTAACCACATTGTCTCTTAGATATTTGAAGCTCTCCACCTCTTCTACTTTCTCCTCTCAAACCTTCATCTATTCTTCTCTTTTGTTTTAGTTTTAATCGCTTTGCACTTCTGTTCATTAAACTCCATTCCAGGTTTAGCAGCATTCTATTGACGTCTTGATGTTTTCAGCTGCAGCTTGTTCATGGTGGATGATAGAAGGACAAGATCACTGGGGATATCAAGGCCCTTAAGCAAGGTTCTGAAGTCACATGTAATCCTGATCTCTTACCTTCTGTTGTTTTCTGCATGATCCAGTGGATCACTAGGAGGAAGAGAAATGCTGACATGTAATGACAAGCTTTTAGTGGATGTTATTTTAACATCTTGTAGAAGTTCAGATAATATATTTTAATCTAATATGTTTCTATTGGATTAAAATATACTATCTAAAAGTTTGGGGAAGTCCAAAGCATCAAATCAAAAATATTTTGACCTTAAAAATAGAAACGTGACAAGATTAGAAGTAGAGTCAAGCGGAAGACCAATTAAAATTCGTTGTCGTGCTTTACGTATACTGCTATAAAGCAGAGGCCGTCATGTAAGTTGTACAATCAACATTTGTACAATTAATAAAAAGCCTCGATTAGTCAACTTAAGACTTGTATACAGAATGGCCAAAAACTGTTTTATAACAAATATTAAATAAATCTGTTGTTCAGTCCAAATCTAAAGTGTTTTCTATTATTTTATTGAATTAAGTTCAAGTATTGAGGTAAAGAATAAGTAGGTAGTATAATAATAGTTTCAAGTACAAGAGATAGCCAACATTGATATTGATTAACAACAATGTTACTGTGGGCAAATTCTATTCATTGGTCGCGTATAAGGATACAATAACCAGTTTCTACCAAAATATGTGTATATAATATAAAGTTTTATAATATATGATTATTAAATATATATGAAGTGTGGTTTTGATGACACCAATCCAAACGGAAAATATATGTCAAACTTTTAATTTGAATTATTTCACTTTAATAATTTTTTTTATTATTTTAGTTTTTGTATGTAAATCAAACATTTGTTCCTGCTCCCGATCAAGTCATTAGTAACTTATATCAGGTGAGTTAACACTTGTTATTCAAATTCTTTCATTCTTTGCTGCAGAACTTGTTTTAGGACTGTTTATTTACATTTATTTTGACGACAACAAAGGTGACGGACTTTATGTGCATGCACAATTAAAAACTATTTTCCGTTTTAGAATATATACGGTCTTTCTACCCCAAGACCTCTTTCGACCCTAAGACCCCTTTCCCCCTCAAAGAAGGGCTTGAAAATGTCTGGTCGTACAGTCAAATTTTGTGCTTTGTTAGAAGTAAAAGCCTCTTGCTTTTAATGTTCTCACTGTGGAAGATCGACTTTGTTCCGTCGTACTAGGGCTAATTTCAGGGCCTTTTCTTATTTCTATAATGAAAAATATTCCCTTCAAAAAATGATAATGGAAGGCACTGTTGAGAGTAAGCGAGGAAGAGGATGAAAAAGGACCACATGGGCAGGCACCATTGCTTAATGATGAAGAAAAACATCAACAAGTGTGCTAAACTAGCATTGGACAGACAAGTGTGGACGACTATGACAGCCGACCTCTATAAGATGGCACCCCGCTAAGGTAAGATAATGAAAAATACAAAACGGTAAAAAAGAGAAAAAAGGCTACTTCAAAAAGATCAGGACCCAAGACAAAAAAATTACAAAAGAAAAAAAAGTAATCAAGAAAAACAGCAAAAAATAAATAATCAAGTAAACCATTTTCTTTCTCCTTTGCTTTTATCTTTGTGTGTTGACTTACGGTTGCTCAGTGGAAAATTCTATTTGTCAAAAGAAACTAGTCTTGTATTTTGCGGTAAGTCTTTGTCATTAATTTGATCATCAATGTCCTGTAGGTGAGACGTATTCTTTATTCGCCTGAGTAAACTTTCTGTCAAAGGAGCACAGATAGTCTTTATACAAACAGCCAAATGTTTAATGGGTGTGTTTTGATATTAACAGACATACTAGTGTTCCTTGCTCATGCGTTTTGTACAAAATAGAGTAGTGCTGTTTTTAAGGGCCGTATTTTTATTTCTCTGTTCGAATACTACTAAAGTCAAGTCTCTTTGCCCCCTGTTGTTTTAGAGTTATGACATCTGACATTTAGAAATTGTTGTTTCGTTTTCGTTTACCCATTAATTCTTTTTGACAGAATGATATTTTCATGAGTACTCTGATAGTAAATGTTATAGCCCGAAACCCATCAGATTAATACATTTTGTTTTACCATATTCGTCTTAATACGTGCTCCAGGGCGCTAGCCGAACAACTTAAAATCCTATTTGGATTTTAAGCTGTTTGGTTGTTAGGCAGCGTATGCAAAAGTAAGTTAAACTATGGTATATCAACGGTCAGCATGTTCTGTTTGTAGGAGTGTATCTGCAATCTCAAAGCACTATTGACAGCCTTTCTGTAATGTTCATTTGTAATTTTAGTAAAACTCTTGGTGAAAAAACACTACTTTATTGTTTTAAGGAATATATATATTTGCAAACAAAGGTTTGTATTTGTTTTGTGCTGAAGAACGCCCAATATTTGTAAAAAGCAAAGCAGAAAAAGTCAATTTGAGGAATAACTATATTTGTTTATCAGCTAAAAGTTTCACGTTTTCAATGATCATCAGGCACACACGATATTGTGATATACTGAACAATTCTCTACTATAGAAGTCAGAGACATTTCCCAATTTTTAAAACACTAATCATTGCCCTCGTACTCCACTAAAATGTATTGGTTGGCGTGCCGCCATCAAGAAATCTATTCATCTTGTTGGTTAACCAATTACTTAACCAACAAGACGAATGGATTTTTTGCAATTTTGGGTACTTAAAGAAAGGGGAGTACTTCAGTTGAACGGATTAGTTAAATAAAACCGAATTCCAATCTACGTGTGTACTCTTGTTTCAACCCATGATGAACCCATGTCATTAAATTGAATAGCTTTGATGATATTCCAAAGGAAACGTAATTTTTTTTTCGCTATCGAAGTGTGGTGCTTGTTGTGAAATGACTCGTTTCAAGAGATACGCCTGTTCAAATACTAATTGGCGTTGCTACAAAGCAGATTATGCTTGCCAGTTTGGTTTCCATTGATCTTGGCAACAAACTTGGTTGGATATGGCTCCTATGAAAAAATGGTTGGATAAGGTCTGACTGGAAAATGACCATGTAAGCGTAGTCCTCGTAACCCACCTTGTGGTTATTATTTCCATTTTAAACATGTTTGTGCTGCTATTGCTGTGCTTACAAGAAACGGTGGTAACTTGCCATAAATGTTATTGGTGTTTATTGTAAATAATAAACTTCTGTATAATGATTTTTATGTTATTTGTTGCCATTTCAATTATTTTTTCTAGTGCTACGGAGCAGATAACAAGTTAATCCTTCATTACTGCAAGTCACAAGCGTGGGGATGAAAGGGTAAAATCCGTATAACCTAAACTGACAATATAAATTTTGGAGTTCGTTGAGAGATTTAGAGGTCTTTGATAACTCAGTATGCTGCTACAATGGCAGGTCTAGTGCACCCGTAATATATTACAGCTTTAACATTACCTGTAATACAGTTAAACTTGCAACAAATGGAAAAACTGGATACGAAAATGCGTAGATGTTTTCCATTTTAAGTGGCCGACGTATGAACGGCTGCCGCGAGAACTGATTCGAAAACTCCGTAGACTTAATTGCATTTGCTGTGCATTAGGATTATGTTTTTCAACATGAACCCGCTGGAGTACAAGGCGCATTTGTCAGACTCATGAACTCATGTCAGAATACGTTTTGTAAGACCTTATTAAAACCTCAGGTGAAGTTGTGAAATTTTGGACTGTGTTAGGTAAACGATAATTAACGTCCGTTGTGTATAATATGAAAGCTGACAATACTTTGTAATTCATAGCATTCTATTTAGAAAATTATTCCAACTGGCTAGCAACACTTCCAGCCACGTCTGAATTAGTAACTCTGAAGGAAAGCGACTCCCAATTATTTAGTTTTGTTTCTCATTCAAATGTTTAGCTATCATTCGGAAAACTGAATTAATTGTAGAATTAAGGCTCTTCAGCGCTTTGCGTTGGGAACTTTGGGTGACAATAAAATAAGTGCTGTCGTTAAATTGTAAAAAATATGGGGTTTTTTTCTAATAAACCGTGCGTGTTCTAATAAACCGTGCGTGTGAGATTGGATGATTATGTTCTGTTACACAAAGAAATTATTTGCGTTTTAGAAAGTCATTTATTTCGTTAGGTAGTTATTTTGCCGATACCACAATTTTCCAAATATTGCCATAGATTAATTTGTATTAAATGTTCTTTGAGTGAAGTTTATTTCATATTGATTTAATTTTAAACTAATAGTACTAATTTCTAATAAAAGGATTATTGTAATTTTGATATGAATTTAATAATACTAGGTGGATTATACACGCTTACAAAAAGTTTTGAATAAATGCTCTGGGATGTCGAAATGCTTTTCATCTTCTTAATTGCAGCACTTTCTTTGCTCTTTACTGTGTAACCTTCATTGTACATATGAATTCTGTTGCAAAAAGAATGAAAATGTTAACATTAAGACATTTTGCAAACCCATCCATAGCTGGAACCACATCATTTTTCTTTTAACTCGTTAAAACAATAAAGGATGTATTACCGAGGTTCAAATAAAACTTGATACATTTGTTTTAAGTAGTTTGGACCCTTTTTGACACCTTTCTACAGAGGCTGGAAAACCATGTAGCCCAAGCATAGTCACGATGTCGTTGAATTAGAGCATAACACAGAAGTCTTTTTAAGGTGTTTTTCAAACTTTTTTTTTTAAACAGGAATTTTGATCTAGTATTCAATGAACTCACTATTTCTGATGCCATCTATTCACCGAAAAGTTTCTCATTTGAACCACAAGCAACTTTTGTCCCTGTTTTTTTATTTGGTGATTTATTGACGATTTTTCTGTTCTTTTTTCCACTGCAGCGAGTTTGTTTTTCCTCTTAAGTTGAATCGACTTAGATTTTTTCCACTAAGTTTTTGCTGCGTTTATTATCAATAAAACAGCCACATAATTTATTAAATCGCTCTTAACCAGTTCCTTGATACCCTTAGGATCGCCGTGAATGGAAACCAAGCAAGTATCATTAGCATAGCGCAATGGGCCAGGCTTGGCAGTCTACGGCATGTAATTTGCATAAAACACGAAAAGTACAGCACATAATAGAATACCTTAAGGGACGCCGCAACTTGATTGAATTAGACTGAAGGAACAGTTTTCAATATTGATTATATACATAACATATGCAGGCCCTGGAGAATTAATTCATTGTAAAACCTTTTTTACTTTATGAGTTTACATCCATTTATGTCTGTTTATTATGGTTTTTTATTTTTCATTGCACTTTCAGTGTCAAGTCTTCCAAAACAAAGGACTAAGTAATTCCATGTTCAAGACAATATTCAGTACTTTTCCAAGAAAAGATAACTGGGAGGTCAAAGATGCACACCGTGCAATTTGCTAGATTGTCCTATGGAAACATCGCTTTTCCACAGTGAATTCATTTCCGACCCATGGCTAAAAGTAGCATTATAAAAACATTAGCAGAAAAGCGTAAATGCAGTACCTAACGTGTTGACAAGAAAGTTTTACGCTAACCCTTTGCTAACGTTTCGCATCATGGTCAGGTGACAGTATTCGACATCTTACAGACTCCTTCACTTTTAATTTTATGGAGCGAAAGCGACTGATGTTTGCACAACATTTCAAACTGATTGAAATGCATAATTGTTTGGTCATGGATTGCTGTTTTAATAAACTTTGATGTAAAAACAAGAATGAAAATGGGTCTAAAGTTGCTCATACCCCCCGTCTCTTTTCATCAAAAGTGTTTTCTTTTTGGCTTCTTAAGATCAATGTTCACAGAGTAAAACATAAATTGACAAAAGACCAATGTATCAAAAACGACATAATTGGATTATACGGACTTTATATGTTCGTGAAAGACCTCAACGTTACAATTTAAAACATTTCTCCGAAATCGCGAAACACAATGCGTTTTATGAAAACTACTAGAGGAATAGAAACGAGTATTTCTCCCCGGCTATGGCTCTGTATAACAATGACTGCTTTAACATAGGAGATATTGCTATAAGCTAAACTATCAGCTTTAGAAATGGACTTCACTGGTCCAAGACTTTTGTTTTTGCTTTTTCGACCACCTTTACAGGGTCGCAGTTAACTATCAAATGCTGGCACTTTAAGTCATAGAGACAATAGAACTAGTTTTTCTTTGCTTTATGTCTACTCAAGGTTCTGAGCATGCTCACGTTTATTATTTTTACACTCAGTTGGATTTGATAAGAGAAAAGATACAGGAAATGAAAAAAAGACATAAAATTATATTCTTTGCTAAATTAAGGTTCGTACAATGTGTTTTAACCACAGCATTGTTTTAAAGTAACAAGATATATGTAGAACAACTTGCTTGGTGGAAAAACATGTTGCCTGGAATTTCACTTGATAACAGAAAGACGATGGACTGCCACAGTAGGCATTGCGGTCCATCGTTATCAATGCAGTTATGAATTCTGAATCCTGAGACCGGCATAAAAGATAAAATTAGGGATTTCAATAACAGATTTCACATGAAGTTAAACTTAAATCAGAATGTGAAAACGTAAAGTAAAACTAATAATTAAAGTGTTAACGAGAGGTCACGATGGTAACGTAACTGTAGTCGAAAGTCGGAGAATAATTCTTGTGGTTAATCGAATAAGGAAAGAATGAATAACAGTAAGTTGAAAGGAACTATGTAGAATGATATTGCGTAATGAAGTCACAGGGACTGCTCTAGTTTAAATTATTCTGTTGTATTTTGAATAAGATATCTGCATGGCTTCAAATGCAATTACTGGAAAATTGCAATATAATTTTACAGTGCAGCAGTACGTGACTGACGATCACAGTTCGTGCCGTTCAGCAAATCACGAAAGGATTGTTGTCATGTTGGAACGTTATTTTAATAGTTTATCGTTATTTTCATACGGAGAAGGAAAGTTGTGCTCTGCTGTTATGTCATTACTGTAAGCCGTTGATAGATGTTACAGCAGGGGATCCCCTAGGGAATCAGTAGTTGCCTACCTTAAGAACTGTCTCAGGATTTTGAAATTATACAATTTGATCAACCACGTCTTACCAAAACTGACAAGGTGTTGACTGTTCTACTGTCAAGCTCCCTTGTTCTTTGATGGAAAGGATGAGCGATGGTGTAATGCCAAATTTCCTGAAGGGTTTACGGTTGGTGTATAATTGTATTTCAAGGACATAACTACATAAATAATATTTTTGGGTTTGAGCAATATTTAGTAAAAGCTGTTTGAAAATTAATTTGAGTTTTAAAAGTTTTTGTTGTTGTAAATAAATGCTGGTCGAGATAATAATAAACGCACAATCACCATATTGAGGTTGTATTTGTGGTCTTGAAATTTCTAGACTATTACAAGCCAAAACAGAAGCCAGAAGATCTTTGCCTCATTGCCCGAATTGAATGAAAGCACGCTAGTGGTAGACAGAGGAAAACGTATGTGCAGAACTTTCAACACCATTTCAAAACCAACAGAGAGCTATGGGATGCCGCCCGAGAGCGAGAACATTGCCGCCACATTTCAATGCAATAATGGTTTGCCTACGTTTGTTTCAAGTTGACACCATGGAAGCAGAAGAGAAGCTATCATCTGTATTGCAAGCCAGGTGATGAATATAACTATTTTTACTTCGGATGACAATCGCTGAACCAAACCACCCACTAAATTTCACATTTCCCACAAGAACGTTTAGGGATCCAACTTTCAAGAGATCATTTCAGTAGTCTTGGTTCAGGAAATATAATTGGTAGCATTATGACTCGGATTTGGATTGAGACTTTAGCTTATGTATCAAAGCATTTCATTACAACATGATTTCTTCAAGTAGAGAGGTGTTGCTTTTACCGTTACTGACTTCAAAAATTGGAAAAGATCGTTATCTTGTGATATAGGGTTATTTAAAGATTAATCATCCAAATGCTACAAAGAAGTACCAGCAAGTTGGTATTTAATACCTTCAAATGTCACAGGAGATGTCGGTAAAATGATATCTGTTCGTCATTCAAGGCGAAAGTTTAATCACCGTAAAGTTACGTTGATGTTTCTTGACAATGTGTGATGTGTAGCCAGGTAAAATTTGGCATTGCATGGAAACTGGAATGAATGTGAAAAATGAAAGGGAAAGCAACTTTATTTAATTCCTTAATTTGGGAATTGAGGATTGCCCTAATATCACTGACTGGTTGCAAAAAATGACAACCAGTTTTTATCTGCGGACAGTCAAAACAACATCCTTGAAATAATAGCCATACAGGTATTGAGAAAAATAGAAAAAGACAGCAAAATGGCTTGATATATACAATAATGGTCGATGAAAGTGCGTATTTGGCAAGCAAGAAACAACTTTTTTTTATCAAATGGATCGACGATAGGCTAACTATTCACGAAGACTTCATTTGTATGCATCCTGAAAATAAAAGGTCCTGATGCAAACTAATTTGGAATTATCAAGGATATTTTGATGAGAATATATCTCTGGCTTTAGGATGCATGAGGCCAATGTTATTAGAATGCACCGTCGATGGCTGGTGCAAAGATTGTTGTTGAGACACAAAGGCTATCATTGGGAATTGTCGTTATAGACACTGTAATGGTAAACCTTGAAATCTTACTATTGGTGATGTAACACAACCCATTGATTGTTTGAAACTTTGAAACTACATAAAATTAGATGAAAAAGGAGTCACCGGAATGTGATACGAGATTTGATGAGATGGAGAAAACACAAAGAACGAGTCAAAAGGAATTCAAGATCTTTGTTCAGCAAGATGGACTGTGAGAGTATCAGCTTTGGGATAGGTTTTTCGACACTTTCATAGCGCATAGATGAGAGCAAGAATACCAGACTCCATGCAATAGTGTGATTTAGGATAAGGATGTGCATTGAAAGTCCAATTGCGTAATAAAAGAGAGAATACTAATTGAAGTTGGTGTTAAAAGATTGAAATAAAAAGACGTCTGGATTTTCTGACAACGAGATTTTTGTACGATTTAGAAGATGAATGTAAAAGAACAAAAGCTGCCAGGAAAAAGAGTCGGCCAACAAGATTTAAGGAAGGGTTGTGCGGCAGCATTTCCATTAACCCAAAAGAATCATCACAAGCAGGTTTATTTTAAAGCACTTGATGTCGCAGTTGGTTGGATTAGTGGTAGCTGTTATTACCCCGACTTCAAGAAATATGTTGTTCCGAAAAAGTTGCTTTTGAGACGAGTAAAAAGTAAAGCACTGGATGATGCGCTAAGGTAGGTGTGTTCTACACACATTGACAAATTTGATAACTGCAGACTGGATGCTCAGTTGCCCCTACTGCATGCGACTGCAACATTTTTTGTGTACTTGACAATGTTTACAGTTGACATTTCATTTAACTATTTCAAGAATTCAATTGCTTCAGAAAGCCTTCAGATACGCAGGCAGCAAAAGCAGCGCATTGTTGTGATGGCAGCAAGCAATGTCATTTGCGCGAGGTCATTTTCGGCTTCAAAGCGAGTAAAAAGTTTTGCGTCAAACAGACTGGATCATCTCACGATGCTTCATGGAGCGAATCAAGACCGTCAGGTTAACTAATATTGCAAATGGACATGTGGAACGAATTTCCTGCAGAACGTAGACCTGCAGAGTGTCAACTCGGAGAGATTTGTGTCAGAAGCTTAACATTAAACATCAGAGAATCAAGTTTGATAGTGCACAGGAAAACATTTTTTTTTCAATAAAAAATCTTAATTATTTAACATATTCACCCTGGAAAATGCCGTTTGGCTTAACAATAAACAATGTTGTTGTCAAAGGGCGCTTTTATCGACAATTGTCCTTTTATTTTATTGTTTCACCAAGAGATTATCTAATAATAATCTCGTTTATTCTTGCAGTACTTTCTATCAATAATTATTTACATACATATAACAGTTCTTTGAAATAAATTCAGGTTGACATAAATTCCAACATATGAAATTGCTTGGAAAAATTCATTTTCAAAACATGACAGCTTTTAATCATAATGAAACATATCACATGGGGTAACAAGTCAGGTTAACAAATTTGTGATATCTAATAAATGAACTCACGTTCTTTGTATGGTTTTAGAGGTACGCAGTTTAAAGAATGTTTTTTTTAATTCGCCATCTGTGGGAAATTCTTTTCCGCGTGCATTATAGTGTATGTATTTATTCATCTTCACTAATTAGTATATATAGTGACTGCCGCATTTTCTTTGTGATTACACTATCGTTTTACCGGCTATTCCCACTTTGTTCAATATACATAGGTAGCTTTTTTCAGTTTTGTATGAACGGATCTGACAAGTTCTACAGTTCGTTAGAGAATCAAGTACACCCAAATATCATTGTGTCGGAGATTTTAGAAAGAAACTAGTATTATCATGTCATTTATGTTTTAAGTGATTTAGTGTTGTAATTGTAAATGTGGTTGTAATTGTAAATTGTAATTGTAAATTGTGATTTTGTGTTGTAATTGTAAATGTGGTTGTAATTGTCAATTGTAAATTGTGAGTTAGTGTTGTAAATGTAAATGTAATTGTCTAGTTACAGAGTGATTGAACTGAAATAGAATGGAGTAGAAATAGGGTTGGAATAAGATTGCATATTAAGTTGAATTATCAAGCTTAGATTGATTGAATGGCAAGAAATGTACAAAGCTGGAGTTGTGATTCATTGGATTGAAACATCTGGCTTTCCTTTTAAAAATGATAAATCATAGAATTTGTAAGTAATCGAGGTGGCTGGCTCATTTTCTAAGTTACACTCCTGTATTCAAAATTTAAAACTGGAATGAAAACATACATCGATTATTGTAAAAGTGGATCACTTGAGGCACAATTTAACATTGATATATGTATTTCAAATAATTAAGAAGAGAAATTCAACTTTTGCATTTTGGAAGTAAAAATGAATGCATACATATTTGCCGGGTTGTACAAAAATCCTCAAGCAATTACATTTTATGAGGGATTTTCCCCCAGACTTAATCTTGATACACATTTGGGACGCATGATGTTACCAAGTACTTTGCTTGGGCTGCTCGGGTATCCCCCGCCATTAAATGATTCAGCCCCCCTCAAAGAATAATATATATATATATAAATATAGATAGATAGATAGATAAATAGATAGGTAGATATGTAGATATATAGATATATAGAGATAATACGTTTTCACATCAATTGTTAAAGAAAATAACTTTCTTCCGTCTAGGAACAGGTTATTTAAATAGTACATTCAGAGATGTGTTCAGTGTACTTTTGAGGCCGTCGACTTCTATTGTCAATTGGTCAGTGAATTTGGAAAAGATCATCGTGACCCTCGCTACAGGAAACACAGACACCATAGGGTTGTCGATTGAAAACATGGAACGATGTTTGTGTCAGCTCCGGTTAATTTTTTTAGTTCAAAGGTCATTTAATGTCGTCACGTTTTTTCCAGCTCCAACCAAATGTTTTCTTCTTGAAGTAAGTAATTTTATAAACAAACGAGATGCTGCACACGCCAACAAGAAAGAATTTACTCGCCATCTTGTTGAGTTCACAGCCAGTGACATTCATTGTTAATAAGTTCAACTAGCCTCGTGGAGGTGATGAAAAAAAGCTCTAGAAATCCTCATATGAAGCAAATATTTCTTGCTAGTTTAGTAAACTGAAGGTTTACTTCACTGTTTATCTAGCATGTGTACTATATTTATCATCGCAACGTTTTGATGCATAGTACTTCAAACTAGATTTGTATGTTCCTTTTTACTGTTTTCTTGTGAGTGCTGAGCTCTTTTGAGAGCCCCAGCAAAGCATCATCTTACATTCCAAGATATTTGATAAATATCTGACAATAATATTTCAAAGAAAAAAAATGAGAAAAAGGTCTCATCAGAAGATGAGGACAAAGGACCAAAAATATAATAAAAAACTAATTAAGAAAAAATTATATCACTTATAAATCAATCCTCAATTTCCCTCCCACTTGTTTGTTTCTTTGTCTTTGTCTTCCGCGTGGGCAATGACGCTTCCTATTCTGTTCTCTGCCTATCGGATCGATCAGTGATTAATTGGTGGAGGTCATTAATCGATTCTTGAGCCTAATAACTCCCCCATTTGCCACTCTTTGCAAGGGCAGACGTATGAGATAGATCCAAGTGCAACAAAGCAAACCGAGAGAAGTTTACGTTTTGATTTGCCATTTAATATTTTAATGGGAAAGAAAGACCAGAGGCTTGATAGAGAAAACAGGATCAGGTTTGAAATGGAAGAGCTTCTTCTGTCACCCTGGAACAAGCACCTAATTAAACGCTGTTGCTAGAGGTCTGTAGCTAACTCTTGAAAGCTTTAAACACTTTTCCATACCGCTCCTTGTTGAATGCACCAGGTAACAAAAAAACCCCAAAAAAGTCTTGTTTAAAGCACCAAACCAGTTTTTCTAAGTTAGTTGTGATGCAAAAGTGACAGAAAACACAGTTCTTCCATCAAAAGATCGTTTTGGTGAAATGGTGGACGAATTACGCAATCACTCAAAACCGTGATTTATTCTTGTTTTGCTTGAAAGCGAAGTGTCTATAATTAATAATTCATCCTATTTATATCCCTAATATTAACGGTAACGTCCTTTGTTGTGACAAAGATTCGCGTTCTGAAACAGCGAGAGGGATTGAATATTTATTTAGTCATTGTTACAAACTGATTAATGTCACAATTTGTTGACTTGTGCTTTGTGTACAAACATTACACCAAACGGGAAGCTTTTGTATGATGACGCCAAATGCCCGCCAACCATAAACATGTTAAAACAGAGAAGTTGCGGTGCCTTTGAGACAGCGCAGAGTAAATATATACAAATGTTTCTATGTGCTGTGGAGGCAACGCAGTTAGACTGGGTACTGGTCATCTCTCTGTCATATTGCCGAAAACCATGACATCGCTTGGTTCCAAATATTCTGCCGATTCTCTTTGATGTATATGTGGGGTTTTCAAACACATCAGGGGAAATATGTTTCCTTTAAAATGTTCAAACCGTGCATGCATAGCCAGGACAAAGCGTGGACTCCCCACTTTTTTTTGTGAGCACTTCAAGAAGACAATTGTAGGTTAGTATTGATTTTATATTAATACGCAGAAAAGCTGCACCGGATGCTTATTCCAAAAAAAATTTGATGTTTGTGGATCAAAGAGCTTAGAAACCAGATAGCTAATACATTGGGCTACTGCTCATGTTACCTGTCTCTACAAGAAAAACTACATTTAGCAGCACCTTTTCCTCGATTGACCAAGCCAGAGTTGTAGAATTAGATACAGAGGAGGAAAAAAGTCTATGAAGTTTGGCATCCATCGAATATGGAGAGAGCCAACGATCCACCATGACGACTGCTATTTTTCGCATGGTTAATCCAACAGTGCATCGCTCCTGCAGGAAATCGAGCAATATCGAATATCCTAATATTGCAAGCTCTTTTGCCCCAGTAGCACGTTTAGCAGATCTGCCTGTGCCTGAACCATGTAAACGTCACCAGACGTTTTCTACATTCTCTACAGTCAGCTGAGACGTCCTTTGCTACTGCAATGATGTTCGTACTTTATTCAAAGAAATAGGAATTTCCTGCATTCCCGGAGGATGGAGAGTTTTCATCTATAGTTCCTTCAACAGCTTAAAGGGTGTGCTTTTCCATAATGGAAACGTACGTTATTTCATTCCCTTAGCCCCTGCTGTTGATATGAAGAGAGATTGCAGTAATGTCAACATGTTGCTTGATATGATTAACTGTACAATATACTCTTGGTTTGTTATTAGACATTTAAAAATTATAGACTTTCTGACGGGGCTGTAAGTTGAATTTACAAAATACCCATCCTGTCGCTGCCACTAAAAAAGAAGGGATACAAAACATCACTATGGTAAGCGGCACTGGGGTGTTCGAAGTAATCTCAACGGTGCTAAGATGTATGTAAAGCATGAGCGCTTAACTGAACCTTCAAAAGTTTTCATGCCTCCGCTTCATATCAAGTTGGCCTAATAAAACAGTTTGCCGAGGCCTTAAATCAGGAGTCACAAGCATTTCGCTACTAAACTGACTTCTTTCCACACCTTTCAGCAGCTACAATCAGCGCAAGTGTTTTCAGTGGGGCCCAGGTAAAGCAGAGCTAGGACTCCAAACAGTTCGAGGAGCTTCTGAATTAAGAGAAAAGGCAGCTTGGGAGAGCTTCATAAGTATTGATAAAAACTCTTTGGGTAATCACAAACCTGAAAACTACAAAGAATTGGTTGAGCTTCTTATTCAAAATTTTAGGAAAATGGGCTGTAGGATGTCATTGAACCTCCATGTCCTCCATTCCCACATAGACGATTTCGAATACAGCATGGGTGCCTATTCTGAAGAGCAACGAGAATGATTCCATCAGGATCTTAAAGATTTTGAGAATAGGTACAGTGGCCAGTATTCAGAAAAATTTTCTGGGCGACTATGTCTGAACATTAGCACGTGAAAGTGACGCTCAATGCACAAGGACGTCTCGTAAGACAATTCATTTTTAAATATTTCATTTCAATTCCAGTGAAGTATACAAAGACTAAGTTTTAGCATTTTTGAATATTGTATTAGCTGTTTTTAAAAAATTGCACTTCTCCAATTTTTAAGAGTTCAACTGTATTATAGTGTTCAACAAATTTTTTTACTTATGTCTTTATATTTTCTGTACATAGTTATCTTTAAAGTCCTGGTTTTAATTCATGTCCTCAGTTTATTATTTGTATGCTGTACAGGAGTTATTTGAAAATTTTGGCAAAATATTCTCTTTTCAAAGGTTTTAAACTAATGCTAAAGTAATACTCATATTCTTTACTTTAATTGTACCCACGCATTTTACCACCTGACGACAGATTTCTACATATCTGTTCTGTATGTATCATTACAGATTCTGGTGTTCATTAATGTGCTCAGATCTATCTTGAAATACTGTTGTCAATAGTTTTAGGATAAAATGGACAAATCTTCCGTTTTTTCAAATCATATACTGTTATTTTAATACAGAAAAATTTACAGATACATGTTTTTTTTATACTGGACTCCATATTCTTACTGAATTAACCTTTAGGTGTCCTAGTGTTAATAAATGTGTTCAATATTGCCTTTGTATTCTCAAAAAAACCGGATTTTTCTAATGAAAAATCGTGAAAATTGAATAATTGCGATATTTTTTTCAACGATCTTTATTGTATATGGTTACCTTTTTCTTAGGTTATCCAATATGGCTAATCAAAAAATAACGCTTGGAACAAAAAATATGCTACGTAATGCTGTCAACTTTTATCCAAATTCCTTCAAGATTAAGTGAGCAATGTTGCCTTTGTTTAAAAATGCAGCCAATTGCAACCAGTGCTGTATATTTAGGGAGTTTTGAAGCATGTTAATTACCTTTTTAAGGATGAAATACCCTCAATGGACATTTAATTCAATTTTAGTTTACTTTTCCCTCAAGATGAAAGTGGCTTTATGTAAGGTTCAAATGAAGGTAAGGTGACCTAGGATGTTCTGGATCTTCTGTAGTGTCTTTTCAGTCAAACCTTTCTCTATTCCTTTTCTAAGATAAAAACAGTCTATGCTTCTTGTATCTTGTATAGGTAAGCTCTCATACTGGTTACTGGCCTTTATTGCAGATCTCACAGGATGTACCATGGAACTGCCCCACCCCCCCACCCCATTCCTTGCGCACAGAGCATCTCGGACTCTGTTGAACTAAACAGCTCCCTTTTAATCTGCTCAGCTTTACTCTTCATGGGGTATCCTGAGCCACTGGGATGTTTTTGACAGTCTGTACTGAGGTTTCCCGCATTCCCATATTTGATAAAGTAGCTCACCAAGTTCTGAATGGTGCTCTTGGAAAGACCTTTGTTACATTTGAACTTATGCATCAAAGTAATATGAATTCAATTCAACGTGACTGTCTTGTGAAGATGTTTGATGCAAGATATTTTTTGTTTAAGCTCAGAATTAAATCCAGCTGGCTCCAAAGACCGTTGGCTTAGACTTTTAATTGTAAGCAAGAGGTTTGGGGTTCGATTTACCAAGTTAGTAAAGCCTTGGGATCTTGCAAAACGCCACTGGTTGGTGTCATCCGGCCAAGAAATACTTTTCTGTCCCACTGAAGGCTCTAAGAAGACAATCGTTTGAATCCAGGAACTAAATTAAAGGACGATAAAAGCAAAAGAAATGAGCAAATGAAAGAGATAGCACTAGGACGATGTAGAATACCCGTATTTGATGTCATCCTGTACGAATATTGTTGGGGGTGGACAGGCGTCATTTGTGAACAACAACTGACCAGGCCCTCTATGTATACCACCTTGGCAGGTCCTTTTTTTTAAAAAAAAAATACAGTTATCTTTTTTTCTATTCTCGACCCATTTAATGTTCCCACTCCTCCAGTAAAACCATCCATTTCTTTTACAGTGAAAAATTGGGCTTTTCACTTCACACATGTTGCTTGTACGGGACAGCTTTAAGTGCAATATTCGTTAAAAGGGTACGAAATAAAAAACTAAAAATAAATGAGGCTGTTATCCCCGGTAGGTGCACAGATCTCATTTAGGCACAAGATGTCTGTTGGAACAAGCCTTGTAAAGATCGCAACAATTGATCGTATGATAAATGGTTTGATTCTGGAAAACAAGAATTTATGAAAGCGGGAAATCCCAAGCTTGCGCCACTACAGCACATTGCGGGTTGGATAGTGAAAGCTTGGGGCAGAAATTCACGTGATATTACTATCCACTCTCTCAAAGCGTGTGGTCTTACAAAAAACTAGAACAATCCAAAGACGACTAGATAATACATTTTCAAGATATCAAATGCTGCTACGGTAGGATAAAAGAATTATGGGATCATCTTAGCCGTGATAGTGTTTTTTGACTTCGGTTTTGAAGGTGAGACTTTAATACATAAAAAGAAATTTTCTGTTGTTTAGTCCTTTAAGGAAAATTTAAACCAACCTCCTAAAAGTCTTTTAAAAGTATTTCAAACTAATCACATCCCTTTTAATATTCCGGTCTTAAACTTTTAAGTTGAATAAATAACCTTCAACTAGAAACAAGAGAATTGTGGTACTGGCAAGTTGACTTGTTTTTTAAACTTAGCAGAGAACAGCTGTTATTGTAGTTTAATTATTGACTAAATAGTAAACTCGGAATTTGAAGATTGTTTTCTATATAGCAGAATTAATATTTTTAATTATGTAGTAATCAGAGCCATTTTAAATTTTTTCCACTTATTCACTGTTGCTTTACCTTTTTTAATTATTTCTTCCAACTTTTGCCACAACGTGACTATTCATTCTAATGGAATATCCAATGAATGAAATCACTATTTCAATATTTAAAGGTGCCTAAATTGATACAAAAGCTTGGCTGGTCGTTTTATAATGATAACCAAGTTGATGTGGCTATCGTGAAATTCAAAGCCATTAAAAAAATTTAACTCTCTATATCAAATCCTTTTACTAATTTCAGTATACAGTTATATGAAAAACATATAAATTTGTGAAAACAATTATGTGGATAAGCAAGCAAGAAAAGACACCTGTTTTATTTCTGCCCTTGAAAATAAAAAATATACAAGATCTTGTTTCGTTTTAACAGGAGATTCATTAACTAAGGATGTTAGGGGTTGATTTACACAATTGTGCGTGGGTCAGTTCGATAAGATACTATGTTCCTCTTTGAGCCTGACAATTTACACGAAATGTTAGGGCATTTGTCGGTTAGGTCATTGTTAATACATAGGATATCATTTCTTCCTTGTACTATTTCCGTGCTACGTTGACCTAACAAATTCTCCATGTGATAGCAACGACTGGTATATAAGGAATAACAAAGAACCAAAACCCTTGCTCAGAACTTTTGGCCAAGGAGCAAGGAGGACTGCTCTCTCTCTCTCTCTCTCTCTCTGAGTCTGGGGACTCTTTTAACAGCATAGGAGTTCAAAAAAGAGAAAGTGGCTGTACCAATGGATTTATGTTTTATACGACGTTTTGTTATCTGACAACACGAACATTGTTACAAGAACAAAAATATCCTGCTCTTAATAATGGCAATAAACACCACTTTGACTACTGTAGCTAAAATGCTCCTAACAAACTCAACACCTGTTGTACCATTCAGTGCTAATGGAAGCGAGCACGCTGCCTGTGTACCATTGGCTATTCATCAATTTCCCAAAGATGCATTTTCCAAATATGAGTTAAGACAAGGAGGCATGATAATGCATTTGCTAGCAGCATTGTATATATTTGGCAGCCTTGCATACCTTTGCGACACTTATTTTGTACCAGCATTGGAGGTTTTATCCGATCGCCTGAAGTTAAAAACCGACGTAGCTGGTGCGACTTTTATGGCTGTGGGTAGTTCATCGCCGGAGCTATTTACTTCACTTGTCGGAGTGTACGTTGCAGAGGATGATGTCGGTGTGGGCGCCATCATTGGATCAGCAGTGTTTAATATTCTCTTTGTCATTGGATGTTGCATATTGGCTTCACCAATGGTATTAGAAATAGAAGTTTACCCTATTGTTCGTGACGCTTCTTATTATGCATTGGCTTTAATTCCTTTGGCAACTATATGCATGGATCGCAACGTAACCTGGTATGATGCTCTTTCTTTGGTCCTTCTTTACGGCTTTTATATTTTTATGATGTCGTACAGTGAGAAGTTAGAGGTACTGTACTATCGGTTATTTCCTGCACAGGCAAAAGAAGGACAAATTCCCTACCCGGAAACTACGCCCATCCTCTGCAACGGCACACATGAGAAAGAGGGTGTTAAAAATGGGAGCGTGCCAGACGCTAACAAAGCCATTGAAAATGGAAGTGTCGAGAGAGGATTACAAAATGGGTCAACATATGAAGCAAAAGCTAGCCAAAATAAAGATGAAGTCCAAGTCAACCTTATTGTTCCTCCCACAGAAAAGGAAGATACGGACTGGAAGCATGACATTTATCCCCCTGAGGGAAAATATCAGCGGGTCTTGTGGGGCCTTGGTTTACCAATGATAGCCATGTTTTGGCTGACAATTCCAAATGTTTCACATAAAAAGCTTCACAAATATTTTCCATTAACATTTCTTGTTTCCCTTGTTTATATTGGTAGTTTGTCTTATATTATGGTGTGGATGGTTACCGTAATCGGATATTCTTTAAAAGTGCCAGATATTGTTATGGGATTGGTGTTTATTGCAGCGGGTGCTAGCGTACCCGATGCTCTTTCAAGTATCATTGTTGCACGCCATGGTTTAGGAAAGATGTCAGTTTCCAATTGTATTGGTAGTAATATATTTGATGTACTACTTGGATTAGGTATACCATGGCTTTTCAAAACCCTCGTTACAGATTATGGGACGTCTGTGCCTATTTTAAGCGGGAGTATTAAATTTACTGTCTTAATTCTCATGGCAAGTATTGTTGCTATGATTGCTGTTTTTGTCCTAAGTAGATGGAGACTCAGGAAAGGAGCTGGAATCGCGCTTATTTCATTTTATTTTTGTTTTATCATAACGTCTTGTCTTTTCGAAATGAATGTATTTGGAAATTTCAATTTGCCACAATGTGAATGAAATGTGTATCAGTAAAGCGTTTCAAAGGCAGCATCAGTAAGATAAGTAGATAAAAGGAATTTATGTTGCTAATTTACAACTTTTTGTACTTTTACTGAGTAGCCATTTCAAAGAATTAATTGTGTAAACCCAATTTTCAACCACGTATTGCTTACTATGACCAAAGAAACAGAAGTAAGTTTTAATTTTCATTTGTTTAATCTTGATTGAAGATATTTACTTTCTTAAAACCCGCTCATCGAATTGTAGCATGGAGAGAAAGGCGTCTCTGCTAATTTAATTCCTGCGATTCAAAAGATCTCCTTGACTGGGGGTATCTACTCATACATCTGGAACCCCTTTTCGTATACAATATTATTTCCTGTATTCTTTTCCTTTATGTATCAAATATTCTGTGTTTCAATTATAACAAATATATTTAAACTAGGAATAGACAACCATCCTACTAATATTTTTCCCTTTCCATTTGTGCCATGTTAGCAGGAGGGTAGTGCCTTGCTGGCTCACCCGTAGGCCTACCTCCACCACACTAATTATCTGCTGTTGCCGGTATTAATGGTAAAATTTTACTTTATTAGTCAAATTTGTACTTTTACTAAACACAAGGAACACAGTCACTCAGTTACTCATTAATTAAAGCTTAAAATACAAAATATCATAATACAATATTGATCATTTTGTAATTTGTAATAGAATGCCAAATTTCATCAAAGTATCTTGAGAAATGAGGCCAAATGGCAGAGTGCCGCTGAGTTTGCAGATACCCACCATGGGAATCTGGTGTGGGATAGAACATAGATTTTTGTGCCTGGAAAGGTCGCTTGTTGACAAACTGCGCCAAAATGTAGGCCTGCTGGTGAGCGAAAGGAGCCAGTAGGCCAATCAACTTCAGCTCTTTTAAATGACCTGGTATGCTATAAATAGAAAGAAGAGAGGGAAAAACAATTATATAACTTAACATTTAAATTTTTTGTGACTCACACCCCAAGATTGACACAGGGACGCAATTCTACAGATATGAATTATAAGATAAAAATCTTATTTCTAAGTATAAACTAAACTATGTAGTTACTATTGGGATGTAACTGTGTAATAAGCATGTTTACAGCTTAATTTTCAGGGGATATTTTTAATCATATCACTCCCTTTTTACCAGCCTCGAAGTAGACTAAATAGTGTTTCTCGACCTCACAAATTCAAAAATATCTGAAGACAAGGCAGTTTTCGTTTACTGCCAAGTAAAAGGATAAAAAGTTAAAGACCAAACAGGTATTTGCTAATTGCAAGCATCAAATAATAGGAGGGGAAAGTTTATAACTTTGTATCAGATACGTGCTGGTTTTGACGAGTAATAAGAAAAATTTGTTGTTTCTCTGTGTCAAATTACCAAGAGTAAAAGCAAATACCGGTTTTATCAATGCTTACTACAGCATAATTTTGATTTATGTGAAAGAGGCTCGATTTTGATGTATTCAAAAGTAGAATTATTTTGAGTTAATTATTTAAAGTTAGAAACCAATTACTGTAAGAAAAGAAGGGTGTGTTAGGAGGTTTTATTTGTACTTGAAGGTCAGTCAGATTTAAAGGAACTTCATTAAAGTTACTGGTTTAAAGATATCATTTTTTTTCGTCAATAGAATTAGACCAAAGTAGTTATCAAATTAAACCAACTTTTGTTTATTTAGTGCTTCGTTTTCCTCTGTATTTTTAATTTGCGCATCGTAATTTAAGTACCAATAGTTCTAAGAGTCTTTAATCCTATAATTGAAATTCAGTGAACTAATTTGTATGCAATATTAACGTTTGTTATATGCTATTTAAGTTTCTAACAAACCATTTCAATTTTAACCACAAACTTTCCAAACACAATCAGCTACAATCACCATTGCATCTAAAATTTTTGTTCCAAAAATACAGATATATCTTTAATGCAAAATATATGCGGAAGTGTCAGAAAGGAAAGTCTAGACCATAACGTATATTTCACAATATTGACAACAGAAAAATACAATAACATCCCACTTCTGTATCCTATCTTTGTGTAGAAAGTGAACCATGAGAAATGTGTAGATATAGGAGTTATATCGTATCATTAGTCGTATGCATTTTCTGCGCTACCTTTCAAGAGATATTTCTCCTATCTTTAGGACATTAAAGCAACTAAGTACAACTGTTTTAGCCTCTCACAGTGCGGACCTCCGTGGTGACAAGGATTAAGTTGTTTTCAGGAGTTGCTTCATATCTACTTTGTGTTTGTTATTTTGCTTTCTTTAGTGCTGTAAAACATATCTCTGGAAGAATGTAAGATATACAATTAATATGCTGGCTGTGCTGCAGAGGATGGATTGTTTATTTTACTTTACTTGTTGTTGTATTAGCTTCCTTGTCTATAATAACATAAATAGTTTTGATCGTCCGTCTTTTTTTCGTATCACAATTCACTTATTGTTTTAGAAATTCGTATTTGTACCAAGATCTTTACTTGAAAAGTATGAACTAAGTGGAGCTTAGTTGTGAATCAAGGGAGTATGGAAATCTTGCAAACCTGTAAAGATAGAATAGAGGCATTAGTTGTATTTTGCTAGATACATGTACAAGAAAGTGCTTTAATTAAACAAAAGCAGGAAAGTGTGTATAACAAAGGTAAAAACCAACAAGTGAGCTGACAATGTAAACGATACCTTACCTTCTTTGTCATCTCCTTTAACAGTAACGTTATTCAGTTGAATATTGAAATGGTGCTCTCCCTGTCCGATGATCAATGATTTGCCTCCGCATCAATTTGCTTGTTAATATCCAGAGAATTTTTACACACAAGAGCAAACACAAGTTTTTTAAATGAATTCAAAATTAACTTATTGTGATAAATGTGTATTTCTCTTTATTTTAAGATAAAGAGATTTATGTTATTGTTCTCCATGACGCGGCTTATTGTGGTGTCAACCCAGTTGCGCAATCTCCTTGCGCCTTCTCGCTTTCAGTTGCAACCTTTATGCTGCTCACTGACGACTTATTGCACAAAACGTTGCCCAATTAGAGCTCCCACAGTGACTTTTTGGGGTCTTCTTAAGTGATAGTGCAACAATTTCTTCCTTTTTTCTGTTGATTCTGTTTTTCTTTAACGGATGATCGACCCGACTGTGTTGGTTGGATATTTCGCTGACTGCATTTGCAAATTCGCCTGCGTGAGACACAGCATGTATGTGCCAACAGGAGTCAACTTTTGATTTCTGTTTTGTAATAAGAGAATATTGTACGGTATCAACCATACACCTCATACGCTAGTATACCTCATGTCAGTCTTCCATGTGTAATGAAACCTACAGCACTACCTTATCTCCATAGTGTTATTGTCATCAGTGAAAATTAGATGCGTTTATGTAGTAACCTTGACTGGGTTTGAAAAAGTTAGCAGTGATAAAGCTGTCTTGAATTTCATGATAAAAAGACCTTTTCCTGTTAAAATACAAGGTAGATTAAACAACCAACCTGTCCGTAACTTTAAGATGAAATCGCTCTTGATTGCGTGTGACCTTTTGTGGTAGTAAAATGTTTTTATCTATTTGATCACTAATCTGTAGTAAAAATGTATAACAAAGTCTGGATTTCAGCTCTCTTCTTGCTTTGCTTGCCATCATTCACTAGGTCCCTTTTTGGGGTCATTTAATTCCTGCTACGGCAGTTTTTATTTCTATTTTCTTTGTATATTAAACTTAATTTTAAGAAGTGGAATGGAAGGGTCCTACACCTTGTTTTCTCTTTTATCTACACCCAGAATCTGAAAGTTTTTACATTTTCCAAGGTGGTAGGATTGAATCAAAGCTTACCTCGTGCTGCAGTTTTATAGTGAGGTTGAATAGTTTAAAATTCTCACCATAAATTTACTTACCTGCTCTTCAAAAATAACTTTAATTTACCTTGAGAGACACTGAATTTCATTTTGAATGTGTAGTAGATCGTTGGCTCTTTTCCTCTTGAAATGTTGCTGTATCCCATCTTCATAATGAAATGGTATTTATGAACTAATTGAGATTGTAATGTTTAGACAAGGAATAATTTATTGCCTAAAAACTTTAAAATGCAACCTTGTATATTTAATTTCCAACAACGTTAATACACCAGGTCATTTTGTTATGTAATTTATCAGCCCTGATTGCGGGAACGAGGTTCGCGAGGTAACATTTCTGTGGGGACTATTCGTAGGAACTGATAGAGCCCTGTTTTCCTGTAGAAAACTCCCTGTGACACTAAAATAACTCACTTGTGTAGTTGTATGATATTTATTATTTTGCTCACATTTCTCTGATCATATCCGAGCTGATCTGATTTCCACTAAAATTTNTATTATGCTCGCATTTCTCTGATCCTGTCCGAGCTGATCTGATTTCCACTAAAATTTATGCTGTATTTATACAATTTTCTAAATGACCTTGGTCATAGTAACCAGGTCGTAACAACAACAAATATTTCGTTACTTACAAAAAAGGGGAAATAAAATTTGCGTATGAATCAAAACAAACGTCAGGTAAGGGATTAATAACCTCAGTAACAAAACAAACAAGCCGCTGTTTTGACGACAACAGCGCGCAGCGTGACTAAAATCTAAATATTGGCCTTGATGAAATTGTCAAACAAGTGAAATATTACATCTGACAAGGAACAGGGTTAATTGGAACATCATGATAGCCAACGTCTACAGACATGGCACTTAAAAGAAGAAGAAATTGTCAGGATTAGGCCAATTACGTAAAATGTCTCAACTTCACCACATTTCTCTGTTGCTTGTTGTCTCTTGTTTGTTTTGATAGCCTTGTTGGTTGTCTTGGTGTTGTTTTTGTCCTGTCATCTTTGAAACAGCCCTTTTAAAATCTTTTATCAGGTACAAAGCTCTGACATTTGTATTCCAATTAACAGTAACCCTTTCAATCGTAGATTTGGATATGATTTCCAAGATTAAATTGGAAAAATTAAATAACTTTTGCGTTTAAAATGATTAAAAGTTACTGGTTGAAAACAGGAGCTCAGACCAGGAGGTTTTTTTGGTAAGAAAACAAAGTCAAAGATATCAAAAGAGATGGCGAAGTGGACGTCACACACCGTGTATTGCGAGACCTTGGTTATCATGACAGTGTTCCTTCAAGACTAAAGGTATAACTTCAGGCAGCACAAATATATAACGTTCACGCAATTCCTTGAGCCACCCCGAGTAATCCGATCCCCAAATCTATCCTTGCATCCCCATGTGTACTATCTGGCAAGATAATTACAGAAATAGAATAACATGACTACGTTCTGCTAACAGCGTAAAATATGTGAAAGTACGACGTGAAAACATGGAAAAGGAAGGGAAGGGCTGATTAGGTATGCTAAAACAAGCTAAATGACGTTAAACTAATCAATACACACACGTAAAAATTAACAACGACGACTAAACTAAACATGACAGCCTGACAATGATGGGAAAATCCTGCACCTCTGAATAAAACAAAGAAAGGGGATGTCACAGGTGTGATGCATGCCTGTGGTGCGGGACTTGCTAACGTGCGTGCAAAGAGGAAGCCTGCGATAATGTTCTCCAAAACAGACGACGATCCAAAAATTAATGAGCCTGCGGGAATATGCAAACAAGCTGTGGAGAGGGGCTGAAGGGGTGAAAGTTCTTACTTACAAAAGGGAATCCTGGAAGGTTCTTGACATGGGAGAAAAAGTTGCAAGTGAATATCAGGCAAAACTTTCTCTTGGGAATGAAGAGATTACTTATGACATGCTAAAAATGAGAGTACAAAATCTTTGCCAAAAGCTTTGGACAGAGACATTGATGATTCTTTCATTTTACCCATCAGAGATGAACAGCCATGGCCTAAACGATTACAAATTTTAAGAGGTTATAGTTATTACGCGAATGCGAAGTTTCAACAGCCGTTTTACACCCAATATCTAAAACAAGCAGTTATTGCTTATTGAAATAAACATAAAGGCCATCGCAAAAAATTTCAGATGTACCTCATAAAATATGAATTTTGTTTGAAGAAAGAGATTGATAAAATAGAATTATATAATGATAATATTTTTCTGATTTTTTCCCTGGTGGAATTAACTTCATCCAAATTAACAATTTACTTTATTACTTAATTTTTTTCTTTCTTTAAAAGCGAAGCGAACGGGAACACTCTACTACAGCAGTTGTTTTGGGAATTGCCAGAGCCTTGAAACTGTTCAAATTTTTAAATAGTACCAGATATGAACAAATGTATTATACAATTATTATTAATACTAACACATGATTAATATTCGCAGGTTTGCTCGCTCGAACACGTTCCACACTTGTGTGGACGCCTATTTCCTGGTTTAACAATTTTATTTGCAGTGGATGTCAAAACGTTATTATCTGCGGCTAACGCAAGTCTTAGAATTAGTTCAGAGTTGTTATTGTTAATGTTCTTGCAAAAAAGTTGGTTACGATAAAGTTAGAAAGATTGACCAAGCGAAGCATCTTGGCAGCATGAAACTTCGCAAGAAATTTATAGAAATAATATAAATAACTGGATGCCATTATTACTTTCATTTAGTACCAAATAAGTAAATAAATATTTTCAAGACAAACTTTTTACGATCATAAAAAAATATTTTGTTATTTGAATGGGTATGGTTGACTCATTTGGTTGAAAGGTGGTTTTGTAATACCAAGACCAAGTTTATTTATAGATCTTGGATACAAATTTAAGTTTTTCAAATTTTCGCTCTTTGGAAATAGATGATCCTCTTACCCCATGAAAATCTATGTTCTAATCCTGTAAAAGTTATCTACTAATTTGGCCTTAAAAATCCGAGGATGGGCAGGTTTGTGAAGATGGGGACACGAAACCTGGCAGGAACACGCAGTGTGAAAATTATCAAGATGATATTACAAACTGGATCCCATAATTATCCTTCTTAAGTTGTAATTAAGTAACACATTTTTTAAAACCCAAAACCTTCACTTTCATCACAATCGCCTTTGGACATTCTGTGTTTCTAGATTTTATAATAGGCAGAGGTTCTTTAAAATTTTGTATATTGTTTTTGCCTCGGCAAGCACAACAGCGTGTCGAAATTAGATCCGAGCAGTGTGTGTGGTCGTACAAAGCACATGCAGGTTTAATTTCAGAACTGGTCGATGCCAAGGTTGCCATGTCTCACGCTTTGCACGGGTTCTCACCTCTTCTCACAGTCTGTCGACGGGAGTTTCTTTTCTCACAGATTTTTCTTGTCGGCCTTACTCTTTCTCACCACTTTCAAGTTTCAAGTAATTTTTATTATGAACATGCGTCAAACAGTTTCTTTTTGTCTGTGCAGTTGTCAAAAACGGGAAGCTGTAAAAATTCAAACTCAGTGGGGGCTCCCAGTGTTAACAAAACACAGATGTTAAAAAATGGATTTAAAACACAGGTTTAATTGCAGACGTTTGGGCTCCAACGAGCAAAAAAACAAAACAAAACATAACGGGAGGCTCTTATGATGATGGAAAAAGCAAGGGCCACAGAGTAGTCACCTGCATCCGTTGTTTTTCATAATAAATTGCAGTAAAAAAGAATTAAGACCATGATAGCGTAAATCTATCGTAAATCTTATACTGTTTCGTGATACAGATCTAGGATAAATAAGGAAAACCAAAAGGGAATATGCAAGAAATTAACTGGGCTGTTTTTATTTATTTATTGTCCTGTTGGCTCAATTCGACATGTTGCATGGTTTAATTCTTAATGAGGTTGCAATGAGACTTTCGTTTATTAGATCTGCAGACCTCCAAACCGGCATTTTATGGCTGCCTGTCAAAAACTACAATTAGAACTACTCAATTGTGAACAATACTCTTAAATTGGTTATGGATTTTGTTTTAAATTTTACCAAGGTCACAGTCAAGAAACTGTAGATATGCTTGAAAATGAAGACAATTATCTTCAACTAAACGAAGCTTTTGTTGGGTTTAGTACCAAGCCAATGCTTAAAAAGCTGTTCGATGATGGCATTATTGATCAAAAGGAGCATGATAAGGTTTTGAAAGCTGAAGTGGCTTTTTACAAAGGAACCTTGATATATGTTTTGACAAAATTGGATATTGTTATTGCGTAGTTTCGTAAAATGATGACCAACCCAGAAGGAAGGACCTTCCTACGGAGGGTCCTGGAGGGGCGATCCGTATGTCTTGCATTTTATGGTGTCTTGCACGCTTTCTGTCTCTCTTTTTCTTGATCTGCTGCTTCCGTTCGGGTCTTNCCAATGCTTGAAAAGCTGTTCGATGATGGCATTATTGATCAAAAGGAGCATGATAAGGTTTTGAAAGCTGAAGTGGCTTTTTACAAAGGAACCTTGATATATGTTTTGACAAAATTGGATATTGTTATTGCGTAGTTTCGTAAAATGATGACCAACCCAGAAGGAAGGACCTTCCTACGGAGGGCCCTGGAGGGGCGATCCGTATGTCTTGCATTTTATGGTGTCTTGCACGCTTTCTGTCCCTCTTTTTCTTGATCTGCTCCTTCCGTTCGGGTCTTTCATAGATGGATATCTGTGAAAGACAAAATGGGCCCACTGTTTACCAGGGGTTCCATCAATGAAAGAGCCAGTTTCGTAAAATAATACTGATTCTTTCAGAAAATTGTAAAATTAAAATCGTATTTACAGCCCTCGTTTATATTACTTTCTTACAAAATGGTGCTGTCTGCCAAAGGAGGAGCTTAAAGTCCACCTCCTTTTATCAACAAAGTACTGTTTCCAACACCAGAATGACTCTTATTGAAGATCAACCGAAGTAAAAATTGTCTTGTCTTCAAGGTCAAGCAGCATTCTTTTATTTCAGAAGACAAGTAAAAACATAAACCTCAAAGGCTTTTTCAATGAACAGGGCAATTGGATTTAGTAAGAAATCTATTCAGTAGTAGTAAATCTGTTGCAGTTATAACAGATAAAATTTGCTAGTCTGTAAAACTGTGGTTACGTCTTATTACTAATCATTTACTCAGTTAGGATTATTGTCCAAAGACAAACCCAGCAAGTATTTTAATTTGTTTTGATTTTGAGATAACCACAGCATAATATAAGCCAACCCCTATACAGTGATTTGTATGGTTTTTATTAATTTTAATCAGATGCCACATTATTTTTAGTAATGTATTACACCTATTTCATAGCAAATTGAAACAAAACATATTCTTTGAGAATATTTTGTCTCCTACAGTTAATCAGATATATTCTGAAATTCTTTGTACTAATAGAAAAATATGTTATTGTCTAGGAAATGTCATATTTTCCTGAAAGAATATGATCTTCTGTCTTCTATGACCAGACAATATGTTGGTCTATGGCTTAGTGTTGCAACCTTCTACTTTTTTCAATTAAATGGCTCTCGAGTCTTATTCTAAGAAAAGATTATTTAAATTCTATGTAAAAGAAATATTTTGTAATGATTCATGTACCATATAGTGAACAGAATTTCTCAAACTTGTCAATGTTGAGAGCTTCTATAGCTGGTATAGTTCAGTACTTTTCAATCATCATTATGATGATCATCATCAGGTCTCGTAAAAAAACCAAGTCTGTTACCATACTTCTCCATTTGCTTTTTATGTGTTCCACAAAAAGTAGCTTTCTGAACCACATCAAACCCATTTTATAAAATTGTGCCTCTTTTGCAATTCAGCACTCATTGCCATTCTAATTTTACTAAGTATTAATTTCTTAACAACGTTACAACTCCTTTTATAACATGAAACTGTAATTTTCTCAGACCCAGATGTGTTCAATAATTTTTTTTTACACTTCCCTGTTTAAAATTTTGCCATTTACCAATATATTCACCCTTTCTATTCTCAACATTGTTCTGCTGGCTTGTTGATAACAATTAACTGTTGCATCTATTGAGAAAGCCAGACTTATCAAGGCTACAATCCAGTCTTGGTAAGTCAGTCTTGTAGTCCAATGTGTCAACCATTAGTCAGCTTAATAAATCTAAAGCTTGTATGTGTGGCTTGTATACGATTTTGGTACTTGCATTGAAAGACTGTGTTCCTGAAATACACGTTTTCCTGTTCAAACTTTTCAATCTTTAGTTTCCAAGTCCTGTTTTTTATCCTACTGTAAAGATCTAAATTTTGGTGTGGACTTGTCGTAGGGATTCCTATGATGTCTAAGCAACCATTAAAAGTTATTGTACCTTTTCCATTTACCTACCTGTGTAAGGCTCAGCTCTCCTCATTGATGGCCATAAAAACAAAACAAAGGTCTCGTTTTGTTGTGAAAGACGATAGCCGAGTAGCTCTTCCGACAACTACTCAAAAAACTTCATAACTTTGCATGAAAAACTACACAAGAATTATTATTGATCGACTGACTGGTTGAAATTGCTAGTTATTAATAAAAAATTAGCATTGCTTGCTGCTTTATTTGTAGTTATGTGAACTCAAAGCAATTATTTTTAGACATCTACATCTACAATTGTACATTAGAAGCTCTTCTTCCAAAGCCTTTTTTTCTCCTTTGATTCACTGTAGGCATTTATAGAAATGAAAGCATTTTTTGAATTTAGGGTGTCAATACGTATCTAGAAGTTTATAGATGAGTCTGGTGAATGAAAAGTTTTAGCTTTGGCTATTTTTAAAGCATTTGATAGGATGTAGCATACTGGTCAATCTTAATAACTTCCACGTATGTTATTAATGAAATATTTCTTGCTATCATTCAGCCTTTTTCTCAGATTCCGATATACATGTTACACTAGACATCTGAGGAGCTGACCCTTAATGTTCCCTCAAGGTTCTATCATTGGCCTAACGCTTTTTCTTTGTCACACCAATCATATTTTTGGTAACTTACTTTAGCTCATCAACGTCTATACCCTTAACCTTGTATTCAGGCATTGGCTACGAAGCAACTCAATAGAAACAAGTCAAACTTGCGAAGATTTGGAATCCGACCTTCATGAAGTCAGAGAATGAAAAAGGACATGACTGATTTGTTCATTTTGATGCAGCAAAAAAAGCAACTGATATCGTTCAATATAATAGTCAAAACCTTAACTCTTTCCAATAGTCACTAACAATCATTTTGGTGTTAACTCTTGCGAGACTTTTGCGCATTTCAAATAGTTTTCTTAAGTGTTCTACAAATATTTTACTGTGCAAGAGAAAAAGCTCTATGATAGCTAAACCAATGTGCAAACCCAATGATACCATATTATTTTTTTCCACCTTAGTGCTTAGAAATTAGATTTTACCAGTAAGGGAAAGCTATTTTTATCACCCAAGAAGACCATTAAAAAACTTTTCATGTTGATGAGAAAGACCAAATAACATAATTCCTTGACCTTTCAACTACTTTATTCCAGTGCCCTTCCAATATCACCTCTCCATATCGGTGTAATTACATTGTCTGTTTGAGGGATAATCTACGGCTTATTGACTTTAAACGTAATCCTTGCTTCATTTGGACTCTATCCGTAAGAAACAGGGGATTTAGGTTTTGTTTCAAAAGAACAGTATTGTCCTTATTTGAAAATTTCTTAGTGAATGGTCTGCAGTTCTTAACAAAATTCTTTCCAGATAATGGACCAAACAGCAAGACTTTTCCCGAAATGTCCTGAACGATAAAAAGAGAAACAGACCTGATTTTTATAGGCTTTATGGTTATGGAAATCCCCTTGCAGTAGCTCATAAACTAGCAATGTGTGTATACTGTATGTTCTAGGTAATACAATTAGTTGATTGTCGCGCAGAATAACGGGATATTATACACAATAACCTGGCTTTTGATATATAATGGCCAAATTCTTCACATTGTCCGTAACATATATAAAAAATGCAGCTTTGATTTTGTTTGTTGCTTTTGCATCAAGCAATTCTAATATTATGACTTCCTATTTCCATCAATGTTATTAAGCTGTAGATATTAGATTTACCTAATGGCGAAGACACTTGGTGATATTACTCATTATTCAAAAGTTATATTTAAGCACCAAAAATCTGAAATATTATTAAGTCTAATACAAAACCAGCCAGTCAGCAAAGACCCAAGAATTTTTGCGCAGAACTGAAACAATTGACCGACTATAAATTAACTTAGCTCATTAGGTAACTTAAATAAAATGCAAACTATCGTAATAACGAAATTTTTTTTCTTTCCTAATTTGGTTCTGTTATATTTCCAATTTTCAAGACACAGACCTGCACGCGGTGTCCTTGCTAAGACTGCTTACGTCGAGCCAACTGTGTCAAACTACGAAAACATCTGCATTATTATGGCGCAGTACAGGCCCTATCAAGGAGACAGAGCTGCGTTCAGTACCGTCTCTTGCAACTGAACATCGAAGGCTACACCAACTTCAAATCATCTGTGCTAGAGCAACTCACAGAAACCCATAAGCTATACCATTATTTGCGACACGCTGGGCAAAATCCATGGCCTTGCTACCTTCTGCCGCTTGGACATCCAAACAGAGGCCTCTACACCATTTCCTGTTAACCATGCACTAGAATGGATAATTGTCACTGAAGGGTATATACTTGTCGACGTGTATAAGTCCCCAAATGAGAAGTTCAACCCTGTGGAACTCCCATCACCAAGATCACCAGCTGTGTAGACAGACTATTTTAATTCACATCATACTGATACCAGTATCATACTGGTACCAGTCAAGCAGATCCAGAGTTTTTGATACTTGGGTTTTGCCATCACATCCAATGGAAAATGTAAAGATGAAATAATGAAAAGAATATCACAAGCGAAAGATTCCTTCTCCAAGTTACGTACTACCCTCCACAATCGAAATATCACAATGGATACCAAGAA